>CM055819.1:55544614-55568334 GCA_029582265.1 Zoroaster sp. YZ-2022 | reverse complement strand
ATTTCTTTTTGGTGTTGGTTTTAAAGGAGAAAATAGTGAAATACATATAATGTAGAAATGGATCCCTGGCTGGTCATCTACTTCAGATTTATAGATGGTTTATACTCCATATAACAATTATTAATATCATTATCATGTGCTTTGTTTTGCAGCCACCAGTGTCTGACAAAGGAGGTATGTACATTTTAATTATTTATATTTTGCCTTAGAAAAAAAGTAGGCCTATATGAAACAAGACACTATCAACATTTCAGGGAGACGGACAGACAGATATTGAGAAAAATTAATTGTGTCTGGTTCCTGTCAAATTGCTGATTTAAGCTGTATGTTTTACGGCTATTTTTGTAACCGTGTAACCGTTATTGAAACGGTCGGTTACACGGGTACGGTTAACCGACCGGGGAGATGTTTTTGATCGCCCTTCGTGTTTTTGTTAAAATACTGCAGCAGTGCATTATGCGTGCAAGGCCTATGCGTGATGAAAGTAGAAAGGGATTTATGGCGGGTGTTATACCTGGCGTAGCAAATGAAAACTGCATGTGAAAAACCAATTATTTTCCCAATGAAGTTTAATTTGATGTAAGATTGATTAAATAAAAGCCAAACTAATAATAATAATAATAATGTATAGATTTATATAGCGCACGTATCCACCAACTAAGTGGCGCTCAAGGCGCATTATATTATTATCCCTGCTCATAAGGCTCATAAGGCTCATAAATCATTCCTGAAACCATCTCAGCTCCCTGGGGAGTATACAGCTCAATTGCTGCCATTTCTAGCGCATAGAGAGCAAACCATCTCTGCCTTCACAGGTACCCATTTAACCCCTGGGTGGAGAGAAGCAATCATGGTTAAGTGTCTGCTCAAGGACAAGGTGTCACGGCCGGGCTCGAACCCACACTCTGCTGCTGGCAACACCAGAACTTGAGTTCAGTGCGCTAGACCACTCGGCCACGACAATCCACTTTTCGTGCATTATACAACACACGGGACCTACGGCTTTACGTCCCATCCGAAGGACGAAGCAATTATGGTTAAGTACCTTGCTCAAGGATACAAGTGTCACGACCGGGGCTCGAACCCACACCCTGCTGCTGGCAACACCAGAACTTGAGTTCGGTGCGCTAGACCGCTCGGCCACGACACTCTACTAGCAGCAGATTAGCGGCAACAGAAACAAAAATCTTACATGAAATATTTTTTCCATCCACTTTAAACAACTTCATTGTAGCTTTCGACAAGAAATAGGCCTAGACCAATATTCATGTGTCCTGTCCTAGTGTCCCTGTATAAATTCCGTCCCCAATCGCGATTTTTGTCCCAAGTTCAAACCCTCTACATCTCCCGACTACGGCCTAGTAGGTCTACATATTTAGAAAACATGGATTCCCTCTCTGTGCATACTACCAATCACAAGAAACATTTTAAATATGGCCGTGTACTTGGACATATTCTTTGTGGAGGCCGAAAAGAGAATCAGAATGGGTAAAACAAACAAATATGGAAACATGCTGCAGTTTCATTAATTAAGCGTTTGCAAACAAGGGTGTAAATCAGTTTTACATTAATTGTTATGTAAGGTGTAATACAACAAATTGTTGGAAATAGAGTTGCCTGCATTTTGCTGTAATTTTATATATTTTTTTACTGATGTAGCGCACAGTGCCCGCGTACGCAATAAACCCTATAATCCCGGAATTGTCGCGCACTTCGGATTGACTTGGTGACTACCCTCATGGTGTGGTAAAAGGAGTACCACTGCGTACTAGATTGTGTTCAAAGTCAATGGGGTGAGCTTTTTTAGTGATTGGTTAACAATTTTTACGTAGGGATATTACGACAACATTATGGAATATTTTTTCTTTGAAATTAGTTAGATATACCAGTAATGATGAAAGTGTTCTGTTTATAAGGCTTATAGTTTTGCATGGTGATGAAAATGATAAGTAAAGGAGCTGCTTGCGTTGACAGCATGGAGAAATTCTCTTTCGAGTAATAATTAGTTCTAAAAGATACATTTTCATGTTTTATAAAAAAATTACACAAACAATAGTCAGACGGAATAATTTCTCGCGAATGCTTGGTACCATTACAAACTTCAAATCAAATTAAGTTTTTCGAGCGTAATTCAGCAATTTTTATTGTCGGGTAATTAACAAAATGTGTGTAATCCTTGAATAGCTTGAAAGGAACCTACACGGATAAACGTTGCCGCATTGTTATCAATTAAGCTTAACCTCTTTGCTCTTTAGCTATAACACTTTGGATCTTCTGCATGGGCTCAAGTGATAAAAGTTATTGCCCAGAAAACGACAAAAAACTTTTGAGGACCTCCACACATGTTTTATACGATGCCTACATACAATGATAATTGTGCCACTCTGAAGAAAGAGGATGAGGGATGGAAGAAGTCCACATTCCCTTCAACTGATATTTTGTATTTATATTTCGTAAGCTTCCTGTAGCGAGACCATTATACGTTTTTGTTGTTTTTTCCATCTGGAATCTGGATCCTCTTTAAAAATCCCAGATCAGTCCCTGCGCTCTCTCCACATTTTCCCAATGTTTCCGGTGGGAATTGTCTCGTGCATGGAAACTTCGTCATTGTTCGGCATAGACTTGCGTCTGTGGCTGCCTCGTCCTCAGATTATAATGGGAGAACATTACTGAAGACGCTGCCATCACCTGTTCTCTTTCAATCGCCACTTTTCTGAGCTCTCCCACACTTCTGCCACTCCACTTCGTCACACTGTCTACCCAGCGCAGTTTGGGGTGACCTCTGCCCTGGCTCGTACTGACTGTCATTAACTGTGCAGGGCAGACCTCCCTGTCTCATCACACGAGCGCACCACATAATGCTTTCCGTTTAACCACCTCCTAACCCGTAAAATCCTTGGAAACTCTTTGAATCTGTTTTGAATTTGAACATTTAGAAAGCAGGTATAGTTACTTTACGAACTTTCAGAGCGGATATTATTGAATCCTTAAAGGTTATGTGAAGAGTGTATTTACCAAACTTTATTTTTTGGTGCTGTTATATTGATTGGTATGAATTAAAAACAATTTTAAATGTATTTTTTTTTGTGTCGAGTGGATTATTAATTGTTTATCTAATAATCAAAAATTGACCCCCCGAAGTTTTAACGAAACGTTCGTGACATTACTAAAGGCAGATAATTTTACACTGCATAGACTAGGCGGTATGGTTTGGTGCCAGACTTTGATTGGATAACAGTCTAATAATTATAGAGGGTCGAGTTGTCCCCGTCACGGTACAATGCACGCTTAGCGTTGTCATGCACACACAGGCTCATTTTAGGCCAGAAGCACGGGAGAAAGTTTTGATCATTTAAAAAAACTCTTGCCAGGATATGTCTTGCCAGGATATAAAATCAGACACGATGTTTTTATTAACGCGGAAAATCACGACATGTTTTCATGCCTTGAACACTGAAACGGTGAGCATGGTGTGAACATGTCGTTTTGCACGGAAGTGGACTGGGTTATGCATAGAATGACCACTACAATGGTCACTTACCCTAGGTCTTTCTCGCTTAAAAAGCTACATCTCTTCTTCGTTGGAGCCTTCACTGCCTTATGTAGTAGCAACATGGCTGTGAAGGTTCTGATTATAAAACTATGTCTGCTCGAACTGTACTGGCCGGGGCCTAGTGTTCTGTCGGTCCCGACCACTTCGCTCCTGGTCGGCTTGACTTTAGTCGTCCAAATACATCTATATTTTGGATCAGACGCAAATCAGTCTGAACTAACACAAGTAACTTGGTGTTGTTGCAACCTGTAGCGACACACCTCGATGTCATTAATAATCAAAAATAATATGCTTCAAACCTGACAGAAAATTTGAAACTTTCTCTAGCTTAACACTCTGCATACGGTAGGTGAGCTGGCCTACGACGGCATGCTTGGGCAGAGTGCTGTGGATCACGGATCGGGAATTGCCTCAGTGTGCGTCACCGAATTTGATGTTAATGAGGGGCTATGGGCGTGTCGAAAAGCACCCCCCTAAATTTAAAGCAATGTATTTGTATCGGTGTTATAAACGTGAGGAAAAAAATTTACAAATGACTTAAATATAATGTTTCCAGTAGGGATACTTTGAGCCTGTATACAATGAAAACCACCTCTTCATAGGACCCCGCTTTCGTAGTCAAGGCATGCAGGCATCCCTGACATAGTACAGGCCTACATCACACACGAAAAAAAGACCAGCGCGAAGTGGAGGAACAATGAGATCGTTTGCACCCAACTCAAACTGTTCTGTTAATCAATTATTCATATATTTGTGTC
The DNA here is from genome assembly GCA_029582265.1 of Zoroaster sp. YZ-2022. Classification (NCBI taxonomy): domain Eukaryota; kingdom Metazoa; phylum Echinodermata; class Asteroidea; order Forcipulatida; family Zoroasteridae; genus Zoroaster; species Zoroaster sp. YZ-2022. The sequence continues at coordinate 55,564,023 of CM055819.1, read as the reverse complement.
ATATGAAAATGTAAATTTTCATTTTAGGGCTTTATACAATATTCATACTTTTTGCTTGGGCTGCACTTGGCTAAAAAAAAAACAGGTTCCCCGGGCAAACCACTGGGGAAGGAGGAGGGTGGGGGAAGGAGGAGGGGGATATGGGTGGTGGTAGAGGTGGGGGATAGGGGTAGGGGTAATACGAACAAATTATCCACAGACTTCCAAAAATTCTGCTTCTGAATTAATTTTGTAATTTACCCCAAAAGGCGTAAAAACAAATATATAATTTCTGAAACAATCGGAAAAACAGGCTTTCGAGTACAGTGCTATTCACACGTCGGTGTCAGGAACAAATTAAATCAATGTTTATCTCCCGATGCAGGAATTTCATCAACCTATAATCTTGGCCGGTACATAATAAGGTATAATAATTTTCACAGTTTCTTTTCGGATGGCCCCTCAGTAAAGACAAGTTATAGTATTTGGAATTCTAAAAGAATTGAAAATAATACATTTTCTTTAGTGAAGTTGATGATGGTATCAAACTCTTCTAACAATAATTTTTAGCTTGATAAGGCTGTCACATAATATATATTGAAAAGTTTACGTATAGGTTTCACTGTCGTGCGATCCGTTACGGAACGCCACGATTGGCCATTCATGTGATCGTGGAATTTTTGTTCCTTTTCTGAAATTTCACGTTTGGATGCGAGTTGATGCGAGGTCGATACGTTCTGGTACGATTTGGGGCTGCTGGATGCGATATATAGGCACGATTGGTCAATTCCAGATGACACGATCATGCGTCTGTATCTAAGTTGACCTGGAGTCAGATGCGTTCCGGTAGGATTGTCCAATTGAGGTCACGGTTGTGTCCCGATCTGACACGATCATCGATCGGGTCCCCGATTTTGGACGATCAATGCGATGCAGATACGATCGGATATTCCGCGTGCGATCATCTGAACCGATGCGCTCTTTGCGATCGGATACGATTGTGTTGGCGATGTCTTTCACGATCGGGATGAAGTGGTCGATTTGAGCCACGATTGAACCCGTGGGTATATACAGCCGACGATATGGACTTCATTGTTTCTTGAACTACAGAGTGAAGACTACAACCCCACAATCATTGATGATGGCAGGAGTTGAGGATGATGGCAATGGTGTTGTCTGTCAAAGGTTGATCGATCACCACGATTTCGGAAGCAGATGCGATCTGTCGCCGCTTTATTGCGTCCAGCTGGGTCTCTCCATGCGATGATCTGGGTCAGGAAGACTAATCGTGTTGATCGTGAAATTTTGAACCGTCAAACATGTTCTACGATCAACACGGTTACCACGACAACCTCGAATCCGATAAGATCTGATGGGATCTACGATTACTCACGATTAAGACCACGATTCAATCTGGCGCGAATCGTGATGATGAACAGGGCGTAAATAAAATTCTCAAAGATCTTGTGCGGTAGTATTACAAATCAAAAGACATATTTCGCCCTTCCAAAATAATAATTTTACGGATTACAAAAGTGAAGTTGGGCCATATAACAGTCTCACAAAGACATCAGAAACTTGCGCCACAATAATCTTCACATGACGTCAATGACATAATTGGTAAGTCATACAATCGGAGGTCATTATTTGAAGTTAGATTCTTTCACTTTCTTTCATCTTTGTGAACTACGGTGGGCGTCAAGGATTTAACCAAGCACATTTACACCTACAGAAAACAAGTTTCTCATAATAATTGTTTAACTTTTTTTTTTTACCTGTGTGAAACTGCTGCATTACTTGAGCAGTATAATTTCACACAATACCATGCATCTCCAAACGAGGTTTTGATACTTTTCACTATTAAAGTGTTTTTTATTAATGAAATAATCCCAAAGATGTAACGTCACAGGTGTCGGCGGCTAAACTTACGAGCTGTGTGCACACAGCATTTGCTTTATAACAACAGGCTTTTTTTTTTTTTTGCCAAAACCCGATGCGTGGATTTTATGTGTGCAGTTTTGTCGCCTAATAAGCGTGTTTCTACCAATGTTGTAAGAGTATTACACCCGGATATCATTTTCCGACCCGCAGATGTCAATGGAGGTGTTTTTAAACATTTATGACGTCTAATCAAAATGCTGATTTCTGATTGGACCGCGGATAATTCACGCTTTATAGCCCTCAATTGAGTTTTTGTTCGTTTTGTAAATTACGCACTAATCGAGTGTGAAAAGAGCTTTATATGACGTCCGAACTTCAGCTTCAGTCATTCCCTGGTCGGCTTATCAAAAACAGTTCACGTTCACCCCCGGACTCACCCATCTAGTGAGTTCCGGTCTTCAACACATCATCGTTGAAGAGGACTAGCTGCAAAATTATATGCATTCAGGAATTGGATTTATCAACCACCTGTCTTACATTGATTCTCTCAAGACTAGCTCTGCGCCTACGTATAAAAACTTTTGCTTAAATCTAAATTCAGAAATCTAGACTATACAAAACACCATGTGTGTAAATTCCCGTCAGCCGAATCGCTCTACGAAAGTTCCGAACTGCTCTACAAAAGTTCCGAACTGCTCATGGAAATGTGGTACCGTCAACGTACGTACTGCCAGCTGTGACATAAAACTCGCCCACATTATCACCGAAATTGAATCAGCAAATTTATCCGTCTGCGCCAGCAAGAAATTCAAAAATACGTCGCCCTGGCAGCGGTGATGCCACGATTGGGAGCTACAACGTATTTTGAAAGGTTTTGCCCCCAAAAAAAAAAAAAAAAAAAAAGAGTATGGCGTTGGTATCGCTATCCGCCGCTCTAAAATCCATAAAAGTCAGCAATGTTGGAGTACGGTATCACTCGGAAAAGGGCACTGATGATGCCAGCCCGTTAACATTGAAGTGCATGATACAAAAGTCAAGTTTGTATCATGCTGCTACGACCGACAGAAGACGCCAAAGAATGGGTAAATGCCTTTTGGCGCAAACTGAAAAAACACTCTACTCCTACAAAACAAAGAACAGTTACTCATTCTCGGCAGACCTCAACAGCACTATCACCGGACTCCAAATCTTTCCATTTGAGTGAATGAACTCTCACTCTCTCAACGATCAGTTCGTGTACAACCACGGGAAATGCGTCCATGCTGAATTTTGCACTGATCGCAAGCTTTGTTTGACAAACACACGGTTCTTTTCATCCCTGTAAACATTCCGATACATAGTAGTATTACAAACAGAAGAGTATTCACGCATAAAACCTTGGACTGGGCTCTATCCTCCACGGCACTTAAGCAACTTTTGCTACTCATCCTGAACTGCCGCGTCCGACGTAGTTTCTTGACTTTCCATTCCGGACCACCGTCTCACTCGTAACTACGTTACACAAACACCTCGCTCAAGGCAGCTCGTTTATACCGTCCAAGAAGGAGGATAAACCCGCGTTTTGACCTCAAAAAGTACTCTTTTTAAATAATAATACCGAAATCCAGAATGCTTTTGTATAGCTGCGCTGACCGAAAAAATCAATACTAATCCAAACCAGAAAGAAACTTTACTGATCTAAAATAGTCGACATGACCAACTGATCGATTCGATCAAAATCAGCTGCGGAAATACGAACCCTCCCAAAACTCTTCAGAAAACCCCACCAAAACTCACCCATGTGGACAACGACAAAGTTTTTGTTTGCAACTAATAGCCGATCGAAAATCTCTGCTCAACTTCTGACAATGTTGCATACCTTGCCATGAATGCAACGCAAAATTCGACTCCGGGTGAGAAAATATCTCCAGGAATGGAACACTACCGGCCAGGAATAGGAGACTTTACAAAGCAGAAGCAGAATAATAATAATAATAATAATAATAATAATAACTTGCATTTATAATGCGCCTTTTCCTAGGGATACAAAGCGCGCAGTGTATTATTTTCCTACTCATAAAACTCATAAAAGACTCATAAATCATTCCCTATGAAACCATCTCTTGCTCCTGGGAGTATACAGCCCGGACGTTGCGCTTTTGTGCCGCGGCTTTTGTCTGGGCTAATCAACCGACTGTCTGCCCTCACGGGTGCACCCATTTAACCCCCCTGGTGGAGAAGCAATCATGGTTAAGTGGCTTTGCCACTATAGGACACAGATGTCACGGCCGGGGCTCGAACCACACACTCTTGCTGCTGGCAACACCAGAACTTGCCCAGAAGGTTCGGTGCGCTAGATAGACCGCTCGCCGACGATTGGTCCACTTTACGTGCATTATACAACACACACGGGACCTACACGGTTTTACGTCCCACCGAAGGGACGAAGCAATTACGTGGTTAAGTACCTGCAACTGGCGACAAGTGTGCAGGTGTCGACCGGGGCTCAGAACCACACCTGCTGCTGGCAACACCAGAACTTGGGTTCGTTTTGCGCTAGGACCGCTCGGCACCACGACCCTTTTCCCACAACCCTCGCTCACAGAAGCTCCGGAGATAGAAGTTGGTTAAACCGTGCCAGCAAAAATCAGGCGACCACTCTCTTTCTCCTCAAACGTCTACACCCCGCATAAGTGTCAGGCCTTGCATTGGGCATTTCGCTAAAACCCACTAACCCTGATTTTCAAAACCAAACCCACACCCACCAGAACTTTTACAGTCCGATGACCTCCGTTCTTGGACCTTTCCCAACCGGCCGTAAAAATATCCACTGGACTCATCCTCGCACGAGAATCGAATCAAATTAAATCATTGCGTCTACAGAAATGCAGCAAAACATGGCAACAGACATCCTGGTGAGAGTCTCTCAAACTCTCGATTAGGATCCGATGCTGCTGTCCGTGAGTTGACCGAAATTTTTCGAGAAGTATGGGCGCGCTCATCGGCCGGAACTTACCATCTCGTTGGTGTCTGGCAAAATCACAGCGTTATGGAAGCGTAAAGGACGGGCCCAACGATGCGACTCATGCACAGAGGGGCTGAGTGTTGGAACCATTATTACGAAACTTTGTATGTGCATCTTACATACGTAGAATTGAGTACTGGTATGAGAGTAGTTTGTTTGAGTACCAGATGGATTTAGAAGTAATCGTATGTAATTGATGCTTCGCATCATGTCCTGCCAGCAGACAGTTGGTAAAAAGGCCCAACACGGAAATCAAAGCGGCCCTTGTTCACATCGTTCATGATGATCTCAGTGCTGCTTTCGACCACGTCAACAGAGACTGGCTTTTTCCATTCAATCAAACCGCGCGTTTAGGTAAAGATGGTCAGCCTTCCTCCTAATCGACATCATCGAATCCCACTGTATCAGTCTACAGCCGCCCACATCTCCCGGCGATCCCCCCAAAATCGAAGTTCCGCGCTTCCTCAGGAGTCCCGCGCCCAGAATCTGAATTACCGCCCATCATCAGCCTCTTCATGGACAATCCTGAGGATCTTCGAAAAGCGCTGCGTCGAAGCAGAGACCCCTGGTATGAAACTCGAATTTCTTATCCCAAACACGACGCAACATCTCGATGCCAATCCGGTTGAAGGCGACGTCCAGCTGCAATACTGGAGAATCAACCCCTTCATCAAATGGATCAGCTATGCTAACGACCTTGTCATATTCGCACTTAGTCTTGTTAACCTCCAACGTGAATCTTCAATAATCCAAGAAATCTTCTTCAACGGATTTGGGTTGAAAGGGAGCGGACATCTCAAAAACTGAGACATGGCCCTAACCGCTAGGAAACCAAGAACTACCTAATCACTATGTTAACAGCCGCCGCGCGAAACACAGATTTGAAAAATGCTGTGAACTTTGTTATCTCGATTCCAGTTTTTGCAACTTCGGTAATCCTCGAACCCGCGAAGAAGTCCCCAACCGGCACTTAACCCTCGCGAGATCGAAGTTTTACGAGATGAAACCATTGGTTCACTCAACCGTGCGGTATCCACCTTCACATCCGACACGTTATTCTTCCGTACTTGTCCACTTTCGCCTAACTCATTGGCGTACAGACCTGTGGACGTTAACGATCGCTCAGATCTGGACAGAATGAATTCTGCTTACGGCGTCAAAATATCTTCGATATGGTCAAGGTGGGAGAAAAAGTATTCAACGTACGAAAAGGGTGACCCTGAACCACCCCGACAGACGTTTTTGGGGTATATCCATTCAAACCAACGTATACTTGAAAATGCAACACAAACTCCTCCAAGAATTGATCGAGGATCAGCAGGAAGGATTCGCACATATCAATTAGAGTCGGATTGTGATGGTGCGATTAATACACGTTGTTTTGAAATTGAAGTCGATAGAAACCGGGTCACATCCTTGCACACAGTCTTATCACAAGTCAAAGTTAAACGTTAGCGCGAAACTTAAGAAATTTTACCTGAGATGTCATGATCAAAGGGAATGATGTGTACCACGACAGCACGACTTTTGAAACCCAGATCCCAAGCTGCCGAAGAAGAAGAAGAAGAAGCCGAAACTGAAGAGCTAACGCCCACCTGGCATAACCTTTTAAGAAAGTACCACTTCCCAATAAAACCTCAGTACTGTTGGGGTAACGTGTTTCATCATCATATATTATTTTTTGGCTGTGACATTATTTTAAGGGTATAAATTATCGTTAAACAATTTGGAGAAAGTTTGTAATTTAGATCCATTATAATACATTATTGGTAATGTTTAAATTTTTTACACACCAAAAGTATCTCTAATACTTTATTTGGAATAAAAGTCTATATGGGGCCTACATTAAACAACCAACCTGTAAAAGTTTCACTTTATTATGTGTCATTATCCGAGAAAATAATTGAAAATGCATTGAAATGTTTCGTCATTTATTCTTACGTTGATTTGTTTTTGTTTACGGAAAAGGACAGCAATTGTTTTTGGGACATTATTTTCCCTTTTACTAATTTGATAGCTTACATGAGACGAAAAATAATTATTATCATCCCTGTTTGATACCATGATCAATTTAGCACACCAAAGGGTTTCATGTAGACCTGTGATCATTTTTGTTTGCGAATTTCACCATTAGCTTACATTGACTGAATAACCCTTTTAGATAAGTCTTACATTGTCCACACTATCAAGACACATTAACAATTTTTACACAGTAATAATTGGGTTATGATGGCCATCATTTCACAAGGGGCTTGCTTTTGTTTACACAAGCGGAAGCCGCAAGGGAATGTGGCGCGCTGCTCTGATCGATTCTTTTGCTGAAAAATGGTTCAAAATGTTGGGATGAGGTTTTAAAAAATAGCTACAAAATCGCAGGTCGCAGGTGGTCGCAGCTAATTTTAGTATCAAAATGTTGCTGAAAGGTTCAGCTTCAGGGAAATATGAGAATTTAGGCAGGAATCGGCGGGAATTTCTAGTTTCAACAAAAAAAGCTATATTTTATCATTTTTAAACCAAATTCCTCAGTTTTTGCTTATGAAATCAAAAAGCTAATTTACAATCGATTTAATTTTTTAAGAATATAGATCATGCACTGGTTTACTTTAATTGTACATGACGATAGCTTCTGTCAAAAGCCCATTAAATGACAATTTTTAAATTATTACCAGCAACAAACGGTTTTATCAAAAATAAATCCAGTTTTTTTGAATTGTATACAAGGCAGTTCTACAGTCATGAAATATTAATTTGATTTTAAATTGTTCTCCAAAAAAAAAAACCAATCGTATGGGGTCTTAGCAAGCTAAAAATGTAAAATAAATAAAATCTGGAACATACGCAAATGACCCCTTTTTGGCGCACTTTGGTTTCGCCCTGGCCCACTGTGCGGCGCATTAATGCCTTTTACTGAGCCACCGTTTCTTTCTGTTTAGCCCCCTTAATTCGCCACTGCATGGTGTCATTTGGCAAGTCGTTGTACTTTTTCGTCAATTTGATGAACATACTTGATCGAATGATGAAGTAAAAGATAATGATTTTTATTGAACCTAAACCATTTACTGTTGTAATATATAATGACTCTTTTCATGATGGATTAAGGTTATGTATATTTTGTCAAATAAGACTTGTGAATGCAGGTCCATCACGGTATAAATTGATTAATATATAATATTTATACCATTTATATGTTTACCAACTCATTTCTGTTAATCAATTATTCATATTTGTGTTACATCAATGTAAATTTTCAGTTTAGGACTACTTTATACAATATTCCTTACCTTTTACAGTCAGGCTGGAAAATTAAATAACGGGGGTTTCCCCCGGGACAAACCACTCAGAAAAGTGCAAGTCCAAGTGGACGGGGAAGCAGTGGGTAAGGGTAGGGTGGGGGAAGGAGGAGGACATATGTGTGGTGGTAGAGTGTGTGGGATAGGTAGGTAGAGTAATACGAACAAATTATCCACAAGACTTCAAGTTAATTCTGTTTTCTGAAATTTAATTTTGTAATTTTAAAAAGTAAAAACAAATATATAATTTCACAAACAATCGGAAAACACCGAGTACAGTGCTATTCACACGTCAATTGTGAAATTACATCAAATGTTTACTTCCCGATGCAGGAATTTTACCAACCTATAAGTATATAATAATTATAATAATTTTTCCTGGTTTCTTTTCGGATACGGACCCTCAGCAAAGTACAAGTTATAGTATTTGGAATTTTCTTTGTGAAAGTTGATGATGATATCAAACTCTTCTAACAATGTCTAAGCGTTAGGGCTGTTGGAGCTAAACGTACATAACATACGTCGCAGCTAACGTTACAGGTAATGTAGGAATTAATTTTAAAAGAATTTGAAAAAATCTCGACCCTAATCAGACTTCCACATATATTTTGTAAAATAGTTGGATCTTAGGGCTCATATGAAAAATAATATCTCTTGACAATTTTAACTTATGTCTTCAGACTTTAATATCATTTAACAGATCTGTCCCTCTGTATCGTGTGGTGACAATTTAAAAAAAATCATTCTGGGTGATTATTTTCAATAGTTAACACGTTGGCATACCTTGACCAACAAAATATACCTATAACCCTAACCACCCCAAATCCATCAAAATTTGAAAGGGGCACTTTTGAGGAAAAAATCAGCACTGTTGAAAAAATGGATCTTTATAATGGAGTTTTATCAGATACTTAAAGTAATACTATATGTATTGTAGTTAACAAACATAACTTTTGCCATAAACATGAGCCAAGAATATTCAACTTTGGCGGTGTAAATAAGCATGGAAATGGAAGAAAACTTCAAGCTGAACTGAAGTTTTGGGTTATTTTTTCATAGTGTATACAATGAAGATGGATGCTGACCAATTATTTATTTATTTACATGTATGGATGAATAGCCGACATTCCTAAAATTATTAAAATTAGTACCATTCAGATTTACAGATTTATGGGTACCACTCTGGGTGGTACAAATGCTTCACATGCCATTTGCAGGGCTGAAGGAGGAAGAAATAAGAATTAAGAAGAGTAACAGAAACATCAAAGGTAGGCAAATATTGAAAAAATACGGGGTAGAATGTCGCATCCGACCGCCACTGTTTCTCATTCAGTATAACCATTAAAGTAATCTTACCTACCTCGTAAGGTGGAGAACATATGGATGATGATGACATATACTTCACATTATTCCAGGATATTTATTTCATGAAAAATCAGCCATTTTGCTATACGATGAATTCCTCAGTCATGTCAGTCTGATGTCGTAAACTCCACAATTAGCCCTAACTCCCTAGGCATTGTACTAAAACAATAAAAATCCTTCAAAATCCTCCAACTGGTTTTGTTGTCTAGGGAGTTGTGTTAATGAGAACCAACACAGATCATTTGTGCTACGCGCAGTGGCAACTATAATAGATCCTTCTATTTTCTGAAGGGGATGATTTTTTAGAAGGAAATAAAAGTGGATTTTTTAAAGATAGGTTTTTTCGCTTTCTGTACCAAAAAATCGATAGAATAATTTTTTTAACGCTGGTTGTGGTTGCAAACAAATTCCCAAAACCCTTTTTAAAAGTGGTGGTTTGATACGACATTCTTTTTCCAAGAATTCAATCAAGTTTCATATTGCACAGTAACTTGGGATAACGAATTTTTATCCACGATATCGGCAAACATATATATGGCAATTTTCAATAATATCGCAATTCTTTTTTGCATTCATGCATGATTGCTTTAGGAGCCAATAACCACAGGTATGTAACACCTCTGTCATGTCCACAATAAATTGCAAATTTATTTGCCAGAGCGTGTATGTACTCTGAAGAAGTTTGTTGCTTTGCTTCTCATTTCTAAAAGCTCAAAGACTAATGGTTTTATTTCCATGGAATGTCTGGATTTGACTCACAATGTCGATTTATATTAAATAACTTAAATAGGTTCTCGATATTGTAATCGAATAAAAGTTATTGCAATATTCGATATCGTGTTTATGTGCCCAAGCTTAGTATGCAGTGCAAAATTGTTTCAGTTATATGTTGCTTTTCGTTTCGCTTTCTCATCTGTTTACATCTTGTCTGTGTGTTTACTTATGTTAATTTTCACTCTCTTTTGTCTACAATGCCCATCTCTTACTCACTTATTCCTCTATTTCTATTAAATATTTATCATTCTTTCTTCGCACATATTCAGTCAATATGAGCTCGAGCGTAAGAATGCAGCACTGAACCCCAGAGAAGGAAATGTGGTCTTCATCAGACTTACCTCCCTGACAAACCGAGAAAAATTGAGAAAAACTTGATAAGTATTCACAAGTGCCAAACCTGATTGCATGCCAACTGTTTGAAGCAGCCCAACGGAAAAGATGAGAGGATACTTTACTGCAGAATCGAAGATAAGTCTCTTGTGGGTTTAGAAGTTTGCTATCCATTGTGCTTTCATATAATGAGGTATCTTTGTACCCAATTCTTGACAAGGCCAGATCCATATCCAGATAAAATACCTATTTGGTATAATGATGGCATACATAAAATTCCTGTGAAGAAGTCATCCAGAAGAGAATAATAAAATGAAGAAATTCTTTTTTTCACAAAGTCATTACATCATACATCGTAAGTTCATCAAGTATGTACAGATATGGAGGAGTGATTGGAGTTGACCCAAATCTGAAAACACGTCTGAAAAAGTACATTTCCTATTGGTAATTCATAGATCATTTACTAAGAATACAGTTGACTTGATGGTGTACAGCCAAACTCCTCCCCTGCCAAAGAACTGGTATAGAGGCACGGGCTGGCTCAGATACATTATGGCGTACTGATACTCGATACTGACAGCAGTTAAGGTGCTCGGAGAATCAGGAGAGATTTTTACATAAAGGGCGTACGCAATAATCTTTCACACACTCTTCAATGCATCAGCTGTACTATATATATTACACTTATAATGGTTGAAAATGCATATGGCATTACAGGATTGCCCTGACCATCAACTTTCAGATGATGACTGCATCCTTGCAGATCAAGCTTAACAAAACTGAGGCCAGTAATTTTCAATTGCTGCTTTTGTTCATCTTACACTAGGACACTTATTCCATGACCCATTGAAAGCTCTACTCCTGATTGAGACTGATATTGTCTCCTTTAGCCATTATCTTTTAATTCGAACAATTTTTCTGTTGACTTTCTTTTCATACACTCAGTAAAAAGTTTTTTTAAGAAGTGTGCTAAAGATTTAACAATACTAGCTGTAAAACCAAATTAATGCCAAGGACTTGCAGTTCATTGGAATATTTGTTGAAGTATTTAAAGTACTTTACAGAAAAAAAATTACATTCTTTTCATTGCAATTAGACCTGAAGTTTGGATAACCTTTTATCCTGCATGAAATGGATTATTATTGATCGGGAAAAAAATGGATGGAAAAAGGAGTATCATGACCATGACAAAATAATAAGGAGAAGTGTCATTCAAAAGATACATTTGTTTTGGTATTTTCTTTAATACTTATTAATTGTGTGTATTAACGAAGAACGTGTAACTTATCAATTTTAAAATATTTACAAAAATTTTTGACAAATTTAATAACCAATACTAGTTTTTTTTTTTTAAAGATGACAAAAGATTTACAAATTGGTCACTTTGATGTAGGCGAGGTTAGAATCAGGTTGCTCGAAACGCGGGGCTCAAGGCAAGGGAGTATGGGGATGGGAAACAGAAACCCCAAAAATATTGAGATGTATGGTCAATTTAGATTGTTTTCCACATGATCAATTAAATTGGAATATCACCCCACGACACTTTCACTTGGTGGATCTTACCCTGGGGCCGGGGGCGAGGACTGGGGGATCTAGACAGGTTCAGACCTTTTTTTTATTCAAGAGAGCGATTTTTTTTTTTAAACTGGTTCTATTTTTTTTACAATGACAAATATTCACGAGCCCCAAATATGGAATCCTTTTCCAAAACTCTCTTCCAAACATAAAAATATAGCCCATGTGAACTATTCAAATTATACAAAATTGAATGTACATTAAAATGCGGTTTTTTAAAAATAAAGGGAAAAGGGGGTTATTTTTCATGTCATTCGGAATGTAACAATCGGTATCTGCCAAACGGGAGCCAAGTTTTTCGATTGTGGATTATATATGTAGCAATTTATATGTAATGATCTACTGTTTCCACGCTCATGCCTGATATGTGTCACAAAACTCAATTTCTAGAACACACCTTGATGCACACCCCCCAGTCTAGTAGTCTGAGAGTCAGTGCAATTACACGCCGAACTATCTCTCTCGTAGTTATAACCCTGTCCAAGTCGCACTTGACACCACTGATGCTGAGTTTTGTCATGAAACCCTTTCTTGAGAGAAAACCATATTTACCAAGTTCAGACTTAATTTGGTTGGAGGAATTTAAAATTATATGGGATGACTGAACCGAAGTTAATGTATTCAGCACATGTTTTTTTCTTATTATATATCATAAAAACACATATCTCCTGAAGTAACTCCTTATTGGTGAGGAACAATTTTGGTGAAGTATGAATGACGTCACAATTGAACCAGGTAGATATGTATTCAGTATAACACAATATGTGGTATTTTATATATATTATACAGCATTATGGAAACTCTTTTCTCCTAAAGTAACTCTTTTTGTCTTTAATAACTTTTGCAGTGATGATGTCATATTAGGGCGCACTTCGAACACCTTGAGTTTGTTTTTAACAAACTCATATACCTCTCTAGTTTTCTTCTTCTTCTTCTTCTTCTTCTCCTTAATCAAGAATTATCCCAGAGACAAAACATAGTTTACTCAGAGTTCACTGGGAACCCAAAACTTCACACATAGTTGTGAACCCACTAACATGTAGTTTTATGTCAAGGTGTGAGGTCATAGGTGAAATCATCAGGTATCGAATTACACTAAATCAAAGTTTAATATTTTCAAAAATCATATCTCACATGAACCACAAACGATATTTTCACAGCTGGTCATTACACATGTTACAGATCTGTAATTATGTAATTTTTCGTAACAGACGTGACTCAATTCGACCTCTCTCTCTTCCGGTCGAAACCGGAAGTTTAAAAATTTCTAAACATTTTCAAAAATCATATCTCATGAAACACACAGAATTTTTTTTCACAATCTTTTGCATCATCTTAAAGATCATGAACTATGTCACATTTTTCCTTACACAGACATGACCCCAATTTGGACCTCTCCTTCCGGTCGAAAACAGAAGTTTAAACGAACAACGTTCTTCGGAAGGCACAGCCATATTGGACAGATTCTCTTTTTACACATTATCGCCTATAGTGTGTATATGCATTATCTAATTAGAGAATGAGAATAGTTCGAGTGTACGAAGACCGCGCACGAAAGGTCATGATTCCGCTACATGCGGCGCTATGCACGCGCACAGTACCATGCAGCAGCAAAACAATGGCTTCCTGAGTGTCGCCTGTTCGCAAAACTGCGTCGCAGAAATGCATCATTAATAATAATTTGTACATATCGGCATGGGAATCCAAATTGTTATCATTTTTTAAATGGAGTTGGACAAAGTTTCTTTCATGTGCAGCACAGTGGATGGAAGCGTTGAGACGGTATGGTTGAGTGTGATATTGCCAATGTCCATGCTCCAACGCTCACTAGAGAAAGGACACTGAGCAAGGAATGGTCTAACGTTAGGGCTGTTGGAGCTAATCGTACAACAACAGTCGCTGGTAATGAACAATCACAGAATCTCTGTTACTAACGTTACAGGTAATGTGGGAAATTTAATTTTAAAAGAATTTGAAAAATATCTGGACCTAAATCAGACCACTATATTTTTGTGCATAAAATAGTTGGACTTAGGGCCTATATCAACACATATGAAAAATATCCTTGACAAATTTTAACTTATGTCGTCAGACTTTTTAATATCTCATTGTGGTCTGCATCCCTCAGTATTGTATGTCTGTTGTTATTGACATTATTACCTACTTTTTTGTGCAATTTCAAAAGGAATCATGTCTGTGGTGATTATTTTCAATAGTTACACCATGTTAATATTTCCTTGACCAACAAAAATAACCTTGACCAACAACAAAATAAACTATAACCTAACCAACCACCCGAAAAAATCCATCAAAAATCCTGAAAGGGGCACTTTTGAGGAAAAAATCAAGCACTGTTGAAAAATGGTAGTCTTTTATAATGGAGTTTATCAGATACTTAAAAGGGTTAAAAGTAATACTAGTTGCAAACATAACTTTGTACATGAGCCAAGAATATTCCTACACCTTTGGTGGTGTAAGCGCATGAAATGAACCTAAGCTGAACTAAAGTTTTGGGTTATTTTTCATAGTCATAGTATACAAGAAGATGGCTGCTGACCTAATTATTTATTATTTACATGTATGGATGAATAGCTGACATTCCGAAAATTACCATTACCATTTGATTTACATTTTTACTGTGGGTACCACTCGAGTGGTACAAATGCTTCCATGCCATTTGCAGTGCAAGGAAGACATGAGAAGAAACAGAAAAGCATATCAAGGTAGGCAAATATTGAAAAATTCGGTTACAGAATGTTGCATCCGAACCGCCACTTTTCTCATTCAATATAACCAATAAAGTAATCTTACCCTACCTTCATGTGTAGTAAGGTGGAGAAATATATGGATGATGATGGACATATGCTTCAAATTATTCCAGGATATTTATTTTCATGAAAAATAAACCATTTTTGGTATACGATGAATTCCTCAGTCATGTCAGTCTGATGTTGTAAACCCACAATTAGTGACCAACACAGTCATTGTACATGCGCAGTGGTAACTATAATATGATCGTTCTATTTTCTGAAGGGAGGATTTTTTTAGAAGGGGAAAAAGTCCGAAAACCATCATAAAAGTGATTTTAAAGATAGTTTTCGCTTTCTATAACACCACCAAAATTCAGAATAGCAGAATAATTTTTAAACTGGTTAGTGGTTGTAACAAATTTCCAAAACCCTTAAAAATGGCGGTCGGATATGACATTCTCTTTCCAAAAATTCAATCAAGTTTCAAGTATTCCAGTAAGCTTGGAGCAATAATGATTTTTTTTATCCACAATATATCGACAGGCCATATGTTGCAATTTTCAATAATATCGCAATTCTTTTTTGCATTCAATGCATGATTGCTTTAGAGCCAATAACCACAGGGTATTGTAGCATGCCCCTCAACGAGAGTGTCACAATAAATTTCAGTTTTATTTGCAGAGCGTGTATGTACTTCTGAAGCAGTTTTACTTTTGTTTTCTCATTTCTAAAAGCTCAAAAGACTAATGATTTTTATTTCCATGGAATTTCTGACTTGGACTTCAACAACGTCAATTTATCGATTTTGTTTTGTGATATATTTGTATTCGCGATATGCCGATAACTTAAATAGTTCTCGGTTCTGGTAACCCGCGTCGAATCAAAAAGTTATCGCAAAAAAAAGTTATCGCAATATTCGATATCATGTTTGGCTGCCCAAGCTTAGTATCCAGTAAAATTGTTTCTAGTTATATGTTGCTTTTTCGTTTCTTTCTATCACTATTTACATTTTGTCTTGTGTGTTTACTTTTCTTTGTTAATTTTTCACTCTCTTTTTTTGTTCGCTACAATGCCCATTCCTTACTCACTTTGTTTCCTCTATTTCTATTAAATATTTATCATTCTTTCTTCATAAAGCACATATTATTCGTACAATATGAGGTTGAGTGGGTAGAATGCAGCACTGAACCTCAGAGAGGAAAAAAAACCGTGGTCTTCATCAGATTTACTCTATACCCGACAAACCGCGAAAAATTTGTATCTACAGTGCCAAACCCAGATTGCATGCCAACTGTTTGAAAGCATTGCCATAACTTTGTAAAAAACTCTGGAGAAGACGATGAGGAGGTTACTTTTTGCAAATCGAAGATAAAGATCTTGTGGGGTTTAGAAGTTTCATATCATTGTCTTTACATATAATGAGTATGTACCCAATTCTTGGACAAGCACAGATCCATCAGACGAAATAATACCTATTGGTGCCAATGATGCATAACAAAAATTCTGTGAAGAAGTCATCCAGAAGAAAGGCATAATAAAACAATGAAATACTTTTCACAAAGTCATTATATCGTAAGTTCATCAAGTGCGCGTACAAGAAGTGGAGGAGTTGACTGCAGCAGGCACAGGTCCCGCAATCTGAAAACACGTCTGAAAAAGTACATTTCTACGCTGGAAATTCCATAGATCATTTATAAGAATACAATTGACATGGTGTACAGCCAATCTCTCACTGCAAAAGAACTGGTGAGAGACTGCAGTTGAAATATCCAGATACATTATATGTACTGATACTGATATCCTCCTGACGATTCATAAGTATTGCAACACACACCAAAGTTCAGTTTGGAGAATCTGTGTTACAATAATTTATTTTATTTTATTTACACTACTTAAGACTTCTTGAAAGTGCCTATGTTTTGAAGTCAATGCCTATTACACTGTTCTTGCTCGAGAATTATGCGGCCCACTAATTGACAGTGAAATCAGACAAATATGATCATCTCTCACCTATTCACTGTAAAAAGTGCCTATTTTGAGCATGTTAAAATACTTTTGCAGCCCGACACAGTGAGTGTAGACAGCAGTAAAGGTGTTGGAGAAGTAGAGAGATTTCTCACATGAAAGTGCCTATCTTTCACACACTTTTCAATGCATCAAGCTGTACTATATATAATACACTATAATGAATGAACAAAATCACATACATTACAGCACACCGGCCATCAACTTCAGATGACTTATCCGCAGACTTGCTTACCAATGGAAAAGCGACAGTAATTTCAATCACCTTGCTTGCTTTTTGTTCATCTTACACTAGGAACTGATTCCATGACCCGTTGAAAGTCTACTCTGATTGAGATAATGTTGCTCCTGCAACACAATTAACGCTTTACAATTAAAACATTCTGTTGACTTTCTCTTTTCATGCACCAGTAAAAGTTTTTTATGCCAAAGATTTCTATCAATATCAACAAACCCAAATCAATTAATGTTAGGGACTATGGTTCACTTATTTTGTATTTTTTGTTAACTTCAGAAAAAAAAGTATTCTTTCATTACGTAAATCTAGACCCAGAAGTTTAGAAGGATGACACCTTTATCCTGTATTGAGCTTAGGATTATTATTGATGGGTGCAAAAAATGGATGGAAAAGGAATGTATCACACTCATGACAAAATAGGTACAGAAGTGTTGTTCAAAAGATAATGTTAGTTTCACTTTTCCTTTATTTTAAATATCTTATTAATTGTATGTATTACACAGAAGAATGTGTTTAATCAATTTAAATACTTTGCACAAAACGTTGACAATTAATAAATCAATAATTTACTTTAAAGATGAGAAAGATTCACAAATTATCTTTGACGTAGGTAGGGGTGTAGATCCAGGGCTGCCTAAAGAGGGGTGGCTCAAGGTAAGGAGATCCCAGGGATGGAAATGAAAACCCCAAAATATTGAAATGTGGACTTGGACAAGTTCAGAAGTTTTTCACATGATCAATTAGAATTGGAATACTACACCACGACATAACCATAAGATCCTACCCTGGGAGTAATGGGTAGAGGACGTTCAGGGAGCAGTCGGGTTCAGACCTTTTATTCAAGGCAAGATTTTTTTAAACTGGTTCATTTCTTTACAATGACATCAAATATTTCCCAAATATGGAATCCCCTTTCCAAACTTCCCATAGCCGTAGTCTCTTGTCAAGTCGCACTTGGCACCACGGATGCAAGTTTTATCATGAAACTTTTCTGAAGAGGAAACCATATTTACCAAGTTCAGACTTAATTAATGTACTTTTAAACAACTTTAGGTGATGACGTCATAACATGATGAACAACCAAACACCTTGAGAACGAGAGCATTCTACTCACTGAGACACATGGCTCGTGCAAGTTTTTCAGTGAATTAACTATTGGAAGAACCTTTCAACCTTTGTAACATTAGATTTTTATGGGAATTTGTAAGTGAATGAGGAATTGTACTGGCAGAAAAATAAGCTGCCTGGCTTGGCTCGTTCCTGCAATGTCTCCCCATTTTAGCTGTAATAATGGGCGTTCTATTAAGGATTAGATTTCTTAAATGTTACAACTTTATCATAACTGGAGAAAGACAATAATCTGATAATAAAAAGTTTCTTTTTCTAATTCATAGCACACTTAAAATATGCTCTTATTTCTGTTAAATACAAACTTGTACAATGTTAACATTTTTGGATTTATTTTGTATTTTAAACAACTTTAGGTGATGACACCATAAATATTGAACTTTACCCAAACACCTTGAGTTTGTTTTACAAACTTTATACCTCTAGTTTCATTGTTATTATTTCTGCCAGGCAGAAACAATCACACAAACACAATGGTAAAAAACAATTAGAGAAAAAAATATATTTTATACATGATGAAAATAAAGGTAAACATGACAAAATGTTGACAGTACCCCTGTAGGATTACCAAAATGCGAACCAAATCACAATCTAGTGGCTCTCCATAATGCTGCACACTAAACATAAAGTCAAGAGGAAGCAATATAATAAAATATAATATAATATAAAAGTCAAACAAAATCAATCCAAGAGATTAAAACAAGTACAAACAAAATAAAACGACAAAAAGGAACATAGTGCTATTAAGCACTGAAAGTGTTATGTTGGCAAGTCCAAATTTGTACCTGGGGACTTAGGATATGTTTACGCAGTTCAGTTATGAAAGGTGATAAACCAGATAATGATTACTCCTTAACATTTAAAGGCAGACCTTCCCACAAATCACTAGGAAATCTAGGAGAAGAGTGAATGATGTAAAGCATTTGTTCTTGATCTCTGGTGATGAAATTTAATAGTTTCGACTTTATGTCACAGTGTTAACTTTAATATACCTGCTTGAACATCAATATCAAAGCAATTATACAAACACTTTATAACAAATGAAATAGAAAAAATAATTCTTTAAA
>CM055819.1:55436569-55544114 GCA_029582265.1 Zoroaster sp. YZ-2022 | reverse complement strand
GAATATCGACTTTAGAAAACATAAAATAATCAGTCGGGTGTTCCAACCATTTCCCTTTTATAAAAAATTAGAGCTATTGAGAAAATTTTGGGAAAATGCCTATTCATCTTGTACTTTCTGTAAAACAATTTTCTTTTTTCATACAGACCGTTTTTAGACAGAAGATTGGTTCGTGAGCACCCCTTTTAAGCTCAACCATCCCTTTACTTTAATGAATTCTAAAATAACAATTGTAAATCTAAGAAAGGGTATAAATAAAAAAAAAAGAAGGGGAAACAACTGCCACTTTCTGTTCAAATATGAAAAAATATGAAGATGACCCCTTAAGGAGGGGGAAGGGGTCAAGGAGGTTGAAACGAAATGTTGGATTTTGGGAGCAATGAAAATGAAACCAATGAGATGTTGGAATTTTTGTCGTCTGCCAAAAACAAATTTTTAGACATTGTAAATGGCAGGGGGTTGACATTCTTCCAAAGTGAATAACGCAATGTATAAAATAAAATTGAAATTCTGAGCAAGTGTTACAAAAGTTAAATCCGGAATAATGAAGATTTCATGCAAAAATATAGCTAGCAGAAACAGTTGTAATATTTGTAATAGAAAATTTTGAAAGATAACTTTTTTTGTTTTCAAAAGATCTTTGTCAGTTTTTACCAACTTTGGTTACAATAAGTCCCTTATATTTAAACATTTTCAATATATTGAAATAAAGTTGAAAAATATTTTTGTTTTTATCATCCCCATAAACGGGGGGGGGCCCCAACATTTCGAAGTTCTGTTACTTTTTGTCTAATCAATTGTAGTGGACCCTTTGGGATGTTTAAAAGATTGATTACAACAAAATAAAAGGTGCTGTGTTGCTGTTTTCGTTCGAAAATTTTAATGATTACAAACCATATTATTATTATTCAAAAAAACTTGTTCCTTAAATTCCCAAAAAAATAAATTTGATCGGCGTTCACAAGAAAACCCCATTTTGGGGCCCCCTCAACTCATGAAAAATTTAATACTTCTTTGACGTAGCCCCATGCCCTTTGTTCCCCCGCTGGTCCATCGTTTTACTTTTCCCATTTACCATACATGCAATGCGGAACAACAGGGAAAAAGGACATTTTTAGACGGGAAAAACAGCAAAAATGTCCGATAGCAGCGAATATTAAAGATCCAGTATAGATGGGGAAGAGGGTTTCTTTAAAAGGCACTTCTGAGGATGGTGATGTCAGCTCTAGCGATGGGGAGCGCCCCAAAACGTGGCGTTGAACCATACCGGTTAAAACCCTTGCGGCGCCTGCAGTTGCCCGGGGTGACGGTGATCGTAAAGGGAAGAAACGAACCAAACCTTGATGATAAAAGGGGGCCCAAACCAGACTGGTAAGCCCAAAAAATGATTCATGAATGAAATCCAATGATGCTTCGTTTGATAATTCGTTTCTGCTGTCCAAAAATGGTTGTGGCTATAAAAAAACAAACGAACATGATGGAGCCCCAAGGTACATAATGTAGTAGTAAAATGACTTGTACTTTTAACATGTGTACAAATGTATTTGGGGAAAAGGGGAAAAATTTAAACTATGTTTTTTTTTTTTTGGGTTTTTTGGGCAATTTGAGATTTGAAATGAGGGGAAAAGTAATACTGCACCCAAAATTCAAATAAAATCATGATTTTTTACCATCATGTTTTTAAGTTTTTAATTTTTTGTTTTTCCTTCAAATAAAAGGTTGTGGCCCCCTCCCAAAAAAAAAATGTTTGATCTGCCCAGGGAAAAAAATGTTTTCCCTTCGGATGTCCCTGCCCTTTGATCAACCGGGGGATGTATTTCAAGATAAATTTTTAAATGTTAACCCCAATGAGGGTTATTTAAAATTATTTTTCCAAACTTTTTTTTTTTAGGGGTGTTCGTGGGTTGTGTTCTTCACCCTTTTTGTCCCAAACTTTTAATGTTCCAAAGAAGGAGGAAAAAAAGAACAATCCCAAAGGGACATCAACGTGGATACCCCATCCCTTTGGGTTTTGATCGTCTGCCCCCACCCAGGAGTGTTTAAACATCGTATTTCAGAAAGAGCATACTACATGGGGGGGGAGATGCAGTTGAAGGAACCCCAAACAGTAAGTGTTTTTAGTGTTGCCCGAAGAAAAAGCCAATGTCCCATAAATTTAAATTTAAATTTTTAGAGCAATGTCGTTTTGAATGACCCAAATATAAAACAAAATTACTTTGAACCAGAATAACCCCCGTTTTTTCTTCAGGAAACCCGCACACACCAAATGACCTTGGTTGACCCAGGGCATCTTTTCTTATTGTCCCATCCCCCTTTAAATGTAATTTTTTGGGATCGGGGATTCCCTTTTTTGGTATTTATATTTTTAAAGCATTTCAGTTTAAATGGTGTTAACGTAAACAATATCGATACCCCAAACCAAAATCAAAAAATTTTTATGTTTATAATTTTGTCTGATTTTTTTTTTTTTTTTCAAAATACCCCATGTTGCATATCGGCGGGTGAGGTGGTTTTGGGGTTTATTTGGCGTTTAAACCCGGGTGCCACTGCCAATTTTAATGGACGCAACCGCAGGACTTTCCCCCAAACCCTGATGGACGGTAAAAAGGGGATTTTCGAAACCACCACGGGTTTTGGGGGGTTTGCTTTTTTTTTTTTTAAATTTTAAAATTTCCCCTTTAAGTTATAATGTTTGGGGGGTTTAAAATTTTTTGTGCGTTCAAAAAACCATGATCTGGCGAATAAATTTGTGTTTTTTTTTTTTAGGTTTTTTCGGGAGAAGTTGGATTAATTTAGCCCCAAGTGAAAAAAACTTTTTTTATTTCCAACAATACACTATGGTAAAAAATTAATTTTCCCTATTAAAAGATGCCAAGAACTAAAATTTTGAAAACCTTTGTATTTTGAAAAAATGACAAGACAAAAAAATTAGGGTTTGCAACCAACAATTAAATTTTTTAGGTTAAAATATCAAAATTAAAAAAGTTCCCTTTTTGTTTAAAAAAAACAATCAAAATCCTGTACATATTGTTTGGAACGGCCATTCTTCTTTTAAAACCGAAATTAAACCCTTTTTAAATTGTTTCAATTTTCTGTTTTTTCCCCGGAAAAAACTAATCCATAACTCTCGGAGCAGGTTCAGATTTTCGGTTAAAGTTTAACAAATTTGGTTTTTTCTTTGCATCACAAAAAGGGGGGAAATGTGACAAAAACCAATTTTTGTAAATCCATGTTGGTAAATCTCGTTCTTTCCTATAAAACCCTTGTTCCGAGGGGTACAGTGGAATAAATTTAAAAAACAAAAATAGAATAACAATGTTTTACAGGCCATTTATTCTTTTTCAATCAAATATTAATAAAAAAAAAAAAGAAAATTTTATAACAAAATCCCTTTGGAAAAAATGCCCCCGGCCCTTTAAATATAATAAAAAAAACCCAAAAAACAATAAAAGATTAAAAAGATTAAATACGGGAGCCAGATAAAATGATAAAAAAAGGGAAATATCAGCAGGGGGGGATTCAGGAATTTTTGGGACGAAAGGGGAAAACCTTTTTGTGTATTATTCCGAACTTCACCCCTTCCTTTTATATCGCAGGATCCCCCGGGAAAATTTAAAAATGAGTCTCGGACTTAATACTATTTCGTGCATCCACCAACAAAACATGAAGTCGGCATTATATAACCGTTAAAAACAACGTCGAAAAAAACCATAAAAAACCTGCCTCTGTGACGCATGAAAAAACCCTGTATAATAATGGAACCAACATGGGTCTTCTGTTTACCCGGGGGCTCATGGGTTTATATCCCCTTTTTGCTTGTTTACAAGTCCGCTGGTACTATATTGTGGGTTTCATAATTGGGTTTTCAATGGTCTTTGTCAAAACCGGCGGGGGGGAAATTTCAAAAAAACGGGCGGGGCTAATTTTTTTGGTCAAAGGAACAAAAAATTTTAAAGAAAAAATAGACAACAAAATTGTCCGAACACAATATAAACAAGGTTTTGATAGTCAATTTAATGGAAAATTTTTTGTAATCCATTTTAAATTTTAAACCCCAATATTTCCCGTTAATAAAACTATGTACAATTAATAAAAAATTTGAAATGTTTTATAAATTAAAAAATACGTAATTTGACTTTAATTTTATTTTTTTAAAAAACCCCATATCATTATTAAGACCCAACAAATTCCCGTTCCCATGCCAATTTTAAATTTTTATACAAATAAGGATAAAGTTCCCCCTTTTTTTTTAATTCCGATATTCGTTTTAACAAATTTCATAATTTAAATATTCAGCAAAACCACAAGGGAACTAATCCGTAGAATCTGATCCTTCTTTTGTACGGGTTTGGGGTGCAGATTTCTAGATCAGAAAAACCCGTGGATTCGTGTGGACCCAAGTCAGTTACAGTCACTGGTTTTCATCACACAAAACAAAAAACGCTGATGCGTATACAAAGTCATATAAAATAAAGAGGGGACCGAGACCATTTTCATGACTGGGGCCGATGGGTCACCATTGGAGTGGCCAAACAAGATGACATACTTGCAATTTGGGCATAAATTTTTCCCCCAAATCAATAACCCGCTATAGCAAATGAGACCCATGGTTATTATTCACATAGTGATACGTTAAAAGCACTAACTCATGATAGAAAGGTTTGTTCTTTTCGCAATAAAAATTCAAGTCTCCCAAAAAAAATTTAAAATTTCTATACCTGAAATCATTATTAATGTTTAAAATACACAAATAAGGGAAAAAAAGAAATCGGGTTAAAAAAAAAATAAAAAGAAATATTGTGGGGTCAACCAACCCATTATGGGGCCACATAATTTGAAATTTCCCAAATTGTTTGAAGTGATTAAATGTTTGCCCTTTCAAATGCTTTCAATGGTTTTCACACTGTTGCGTATGAGAGAAACTTGATTGCGTTTAAAATTCAAAATTTAACCCCCACAAACCCCTTTTAAAATAAAGGGGTATAATTACCGTATTGAACCCATGAGTAGCGTTGGGGGTAAACGTATGGCAAGCGTATTTACAGCGTTTGGGCGGGGAAAGTCAGCAAAAGTCGGGGTACGACCGGGGTATTCAGCGGGAACGGTAGCCAGCGTATGGACCGTTCCCGCGTTGGCTAGCGTGAGTGGGGTAGAAATGCGCTCCCCGCGTACCGCATATCCGCCTATCACGGGCAAAGTGCCTTTTAAAACGGCGGCCTTTCAATGCCCCCATCAAAACGCCAGCTGTACGGTACCCTTTATGCCAACGTATGGCAACTTTGGGCCAGCATACCGACCCCCGAGTAACGTACCCATATCGCCCCGGGGTATTCAGCCATGCCTAGCGTATTGCAGGTTAACCATACGTCCGTACCCCACAAAAATTTTTCGAGCAAAAATTTTTCTTTCCCCAGCATGCCAGCGTAAAGCCCCTGCTTGAAAGTATACAACCCATGCCCCATTACCCCGGGGAGTCACCGTATACCAGCGTATGGTGATAATTTTCATACGCTGGCATGCTAGTACGATACGCAACGGGGGACAGGGCCATTTGGTGAAGGAATACCAATTCCAAATGTCCAAAAATGTTATGCCTGTTATTAAATTTGACATGATTTTATTATCTTCATTTTTTTGATGTTACGTAAAATTTTTAAAAACCCAATTTTAAAGAAAACTAAGGGAACCAAAAAATTTTTTGGGTTTTTGTTGATCCTAACCCTGTCTTAAAAGCCTGTTGAAAATAAGAAAAACCCTCTTATAACATAAGAATATGTGACCTGTCACCACGAAACCGAAAAGTCCACCATCCATTTGGAGTAAACAAAAGTTTTTTCAGGGTGGAATCGTCCATTTTGTTTTTGGGGATGACCATTTTTTAATATTCATCTATCATTTTATTTTAAAAAAAATTTAATTTTAAGGTAAAATACTTTTTACCCTATTTCGAGCGATGTTGTTGAAAAGGGGGGATTCTGCAAAAGTTTTCTTTTCGAGATTGTTATTGAGGGGGCTTTTTGGGGGGTTTAATTCAGAGGATTACGGGAAAAGTATTCCCCCAAATTTTATAACTTCAAAATTTGAACTGAAGAATAAAAAAATACAAAAACTCAAAATAAAATTTTCCCAACTTTTTTGGGGGTTTGTGGGACAGGTCACATTATTCTTAAAAAATATATTTACTGTTAACAGATTTTGGGATTTTACTTCTATAAGGTTTTTAAAATTTCATCTGGGTTTTACACTTTTTTTAATTTCGTTTAATTTTTTTTCCTACTTAAGTGAATTTATGGGGGCATTTTATGAACGCGATTAAAATTTTTATTCAATTATTTTCACCAGAGGGGGGGCCCTAAAAAGAATTTTATTATAATCATAAAAATAAGAAGGGCCCAACATATCGAAAGAAATATTATAAATGAGAAGTAATTTTTTTTTTTTATTTAAAAAATCTGTTTTTTTTGGGGGTTAACTGAAATATTTCCATTGTTGATGAACTAATATCAAATATATTTTTTCAAGAAAGGTCCGTTTGATTTTCAACACTGTTTTTTTAAGTTTTTATAAACGTCCCTTTCCCTTTCTGACCAATCCCGAATTAAGAGGTGGGACCAAGGGGTAAAAATTTTACAAAAAAAAAGCCAGTTAGATTTTCTTTTGAATGCATGCTCTTTTCCCCAAAAACTAAAAGAATTTGCATGGGGGATTAGATAGAATGGTGGGTTCTTCCTGAATGTACTATAAGGAATAAGATGGATTAGAACAAGGGTTTCCTTTTCCAAAATTAAAAGGAATACATGCATGGATTGATACAATGGGGGAAAAACTTAAATTAAAAAGCGGATTTATATGGCAAATTAGGGACGAAGTTAAAAATGTGCGTTAAGAAGGGGAGAGATCATAATGAGGTTTAGGGATTTTGTTACAAAACATTTTTGTTAAGTTTTAAGGTTTTTAATTGAAAAAAATATCAAATAAAACCAAAAAGTGTTTGGGGTATATATCTACCAAATGTGTCTTATACTGTTATAAAAAAATTTACTTTAAAAAACGAAACCAAAAAGTTTTCTTTTTTAAATTTGGAGAATAATTTTTTGTTGATCTGAGAAAAAAATTTTTGGGGATTTTTTTGTCACCAGTTTAAAGAAATTTTCCAAAGCATTATTAAAAAGGGGTTTATAGTACCATTTTGGGAATAAATTAATTTTTGGAAAATTTGTTTAAAATGAATAAAACGACCTTATATTCCGAAACTGAAGAACTGAATTAATGTTTTTTTGACAAGTGTGGGGGGGTCCCCGGAGGCCCCCGGGGGATACTGACACAAGGGGGAAAGGGAAACCAAAATTTTTTCCCGGGTTTTCAAATCAACTTTTAAAGGAGGGTTAAAGAGGGCAGGTTTCATTGAACATCAAAATTTTAATAAAAAAGGAAAAAAAAAACATATTTATAGAATAATCGTCAGAACCTTATTTTAGGGATATATCGCCCATTTTCACCCCCCCCCCTTTGAAATTTTTTCATTAACTTTGGTCTTTTAGAAAGGTTTACTTTAAATGATGTATTTCACAGAATAGTTGTCAGAAGTTGGTTTAATAGAAAAAATATCCCAAAAACGAAAATGAGATCCATTCAATTTCGGAAATTTTTACGTAAAAAAGTTTCCAAAGATTATTTTGAGAAATGTATAATTTAAAGATTTGTTTCATTTCTAAATAAAATAAATGTTCTGATGAAAAAAAAATAGCAAGCTGATGAAAAATAAAAAAATGTTCTGATGAAAATAAAAAAAAGGATGTTCTGATGACAAAAAAATAAAAAGTTCTGATGACAAAAAAAATAGGATGTTCTGATGACAAAAAAAAAAAAATTTTAAACAAATAAAAACAATGTTCTGATGACAAATAAATAGAAAATGTTCTGATGACAAATATAAAACAATGTTCTGATGACAAATAAAAAGCAATGTTCTGAGACAAAAAAATAGAATGTTTGATGACAAATAAAATGTTTTGAGACAAAAAAATAAATGTTCTGATGACAAAAAAATAAATGTTCTGATGACAAAAAAATGTCCGTTTAAATAGGAAAGCTCTTTAAAAAAGGAAAACACGAGCGACACTTTTTAAAGTAAATAAATGCAAAAATGAATTTATAACAGAACCACAACGTTTAATTTTGGACATATTAATCAAAGTGTTATCATGATTATTTTGAAATGTAAACATCTTAAAATATTCTATTTCAAAGAAATTGTTTCTAAAAAAGGAAATTATCAATGTTCAAAAAAAAAGATTTTGAAATTCCCAAATAAGACATCGATTTACCTTTTTCAGTAACCTTTTCAATCGTAACCCATAGGCTTAAGAGTATGACCAGGTTATCATCGTTACCTGAAATTTAAATTTGTTTTTTCATTAAGGCATTTGGGCCGACGCGTCGTTAACACAAGACATTCCTGTAATACAATACTATCATTTTTTTTGATAATTTTATTGGTAATATTCAGGACGGATCATCATGAGCGCAGGCCCCGGGCAAAATTCACCAGGGCCCAAACACGCAAATAAATATACTATGCTTTTTTTTTTTTTTTTTTTAAAAACCAAGGCCCCTTTTTTGGGCTCCCCCCCGGGGCAGGGCCCAGTTTCCCCGGGGGAATGAGGGAATTTCCCCAGAAAAAATATATCTATAGAGGAGGGATACCATCATCATTTTTTAAAAAGTAAGTTTTATATTAAACCAAAATTTTGGTTATATTTGAATTCCCAATGTACACCGTATATTTAATTGTTCATACAGAGTGGTTTTTTTTTGATTGTAAATGGTATATAATTTTCATTTGTATAAAATTTTATTCCAAAATGTGTTGCATTATGGACGAAATTTCTTTAGATCTTTGCCGTTTTTAAATGAAAAACCATTATCAATCAATATATTCTTTCAGAGAAATTTTAAGAATTTTGAAACATAAATTTTTTGAATTTTTCCGGGAAAAGTGTAGACAGTTCAAAATTTTAATAAATTGATCTTATTCTTTTGGGTTAAAAAAAAATTTTAAATAAAAGTTTATTTTAAAAAAATCATTTTAAAATTAAATTTAAATTTTTTAAAAAAATATTCAAATAAAAAACAAAACAGAAAAAAATTTAAAATTTCCCAGATTGAAAGTAGAATGCAAAAAGGGGATTTTTTTATAAAGTGTAGGTTATTTTTAAATAAAAAGAATTAAAAGCCCGTTTTTTGTTTTTTTTCGTTTAGGCAACACGGACGGGTAAGATCTAACGTTATTTCCCCGGGTTGCAGATAGTTTCATACAGATAAAACCCTCCACTGGAATGCTTGGCATCATAGTACTTTTGAAACGGATGCAGATTTGCCCTTTTCTGTTTTTCTGTAAAAGAAATGAAAAATTTCACCGCACAAGACGTGATTGTTTATTTAAATATGGGTGGATGGGGACCAAATTTAGGGTGGGGCCCAGACACTGTCGCCCCCGCAGTGATATTTTTGAAAATTTTACTATAAAAATTTTTAAATATAGATTAACATGACCAGAATGCGTTTGAGAGAATTATAACCATAACCAAAAATTATTTGTTTTGTTTTCCCCAAAGGGGATATTTCCTCCCCCTATTGAGGTACTGTTTCAGTGGCGCAATCATATTATGTAGAGAAATTAACTGTATGATGATCTTTTATGTGTTATGAAATTTTAAAAGCCTAGAATTAGCTAACATTTTTTTCTGATTTGTTTTTGCAAACCCAATAACGATATTCCTGAGCCCCTGGGCATCAGCGGGTCATGAAGAAAAAGGACGAGTTCCTAAAATCATTTAAATTATAGTATATAAAGTCAATTATACGTATATAAAGTAAATTTATACGTATATAAAGTCAATTATATCTATATGTCAATTATACGTATAAAATAATTAAAAGTGTATCCCCTTTACGTCATCCAACGAACAAATTATTTACGGGACAGAGTAAACAGAGGGGAAAAAAAAAAATTAATTTGGGAAAAATGACGCTTTTTTCCCTTTTTCAATTTTCCAAAAAACTTGTCCAGACTCCGATAGGAAAAAACCACTAAAAAAAAGACAAATAGGGGGGATTAAAGGAAGGTACAAGATTGTTAATTACCTTTATAAAATTATGAATTAAAATTGGAAAGCTAATTGATGAGTTGATGAAGTTGAAATACCAAAAAAATAAAACAAAACAAAAAATCAAATCATAGGCAAATTTTTAATACCAAAAAATAATTGTTCAAAGTTTTTTGGGGTTTTTCGGTTGAACGAATGCGAAGGTTTTTAACAGATTTTTTGATTGAGTACGGGGGTAGAATGAAAAAATTTTTTAATGAATGAGTTTTGGTTCTGAGAAACCCGGGGGGAGATAAGTCACGTTTGATCATTATATTCGACGTCTTCAGGAGAAAGAACCCACTAATCTCTGAAGAGATTTTTACTTTGGGTACTGCAAACCTTACACTGCTGCAGGGCACCAGGGAAGCTTAAAAACTACTTATAATTTGTTGTTAATGGTTATTTTGTTAAAAAAAATGTATAATCACCCCTAGAATCAGTTTTGTCATCTTTCCCAATGTTGAAATTTTCCTTTAGTGGGGACTAAAAAACGATACCGGTATTGTCTTCTATTTTTCCCATTATGATTATTAAATTTTTGGGAGTTTGTTTTTTTCCTTTCTATATGCTTATGAAAAAAAATAAATGGATTTAGTACCCTCGAAGGTTTTTTACGTCACAGGACAATCAATTGGTTTTTTTTTGGGTTTTTTTGAACAAAATTAGTTGTCAAAATCAAGTGAAACTTTCGAGAATGCAAATGGTTTGTAATATTTTAAAGAGCGAACAAATGGGTTTTTAATGTTTAGCCCCATCATTTTTTGGGGAAACATTTTTTGGGATAAATGAACCATAAAAAAAAAATAATTTTACAAACATTATTGTTTTACTTTTTACCGATAAAAGACAAAGAAAAGGGTTGATTTTGGGGAACCGGGCCAAAAGAGCAGTGTGACAAATAAGTTGACATTAATGGGATTTTTAAATCGGGTTTTGATTTTATTAGACCAAGGTCAGGATATAGCAGATTTCGTTCAAAGATCAGTTAGGTCGAAACGTATCACTCATTGTTGATTTATCCCAAAGTCTTTTTTTGGGGTAATAGAATTTTAAAACAATTTTAAATTTAAAAAATACCAACATCGATAAGATAATGTATATTTATTTAGAACCACAAACTGTTTTGCCCTGATCCAGTATGCATGATCTGATCCCATGTGATAAATAATTCCCTTCCCTGACCAATGTGCGATCAACAGAACCAAACGATCAGGACTGACCCCCCGTCCCTTATGTTTGACCACAAGAGGGCCTTTAACACGACTTTGGGGGCAAAAAAAAAATAGAAAAAAAAAATCTAGTTGATTATAAAACAAGAGGGACGGTTTTTAGTGTAAAATCACTAAATGTATTTTTTAAATATTTTAAATTTTTTGGGGCCCTTGTTTTTGGGAAAAAGCATGGGAAGAAATAAAATAAATAAACGTGGCATTTATTGGATGATTTTGATTGGGGGGTACAGAAGTACCTTTTGAACCTTTACCCAAACCCCTTTCCCCCAAAAAGTTTTTTAAGGGTTTAATTTCGATATTTAATTGTTTAATTATTTTTTAATTTAAAAATCTTTTGGGGGAAATTTTTGTTAGTATCTTCCTCAGGTATGTTGTTGGGTAGGAGACAATTGTTCCGATTGGGGGAGGGGGGGAATTTGGGAAAGTTTCAACAAGGTATTTTTTTTGGAAATATCAATAAGACATTTTTTAAAACGATGCCGAAAAATTGATGTTAGAAATAGTCAGTTTCAAACGAAGTTCGGAAAATTTCACAATTAAAGAATTAAAAATGAAAAGAAAAAATTTTTCGTATTTTTATTACCAGAAAACCCGCGCAAATATACAGTACACGAATGCACATTTTGCTGAACTTCAAATAGGTCGTTCTTGACCAACCCACGGGGGTTTTTTTGAAGGGAGGGGCGCGACATCACGCCCCAGTATGGTCCCCCCACCCGGAACCAGTTTAAACACGGATGAGGGAGGTATTCTGGGTTATTTTGCCCAGTTCGACGAAAAAATTTAAATTTACAATTAAATATATATTAAAGGGATATTTTTATGGGTTTTGGTATATAATTTTTTGAAAAGGGCCCGTGAAAAGGTCGTGAGATAGTGGGCCTAACCACCCCAAAAGGTTTTTTTTGGTTCATTTTTTAAGGAGATCGGGTCCAAATTTCGGAATTCCCCGCTTATACAATCAAATTATTTTACGGGGTTAGCAACCCTTTAAAATTTTATATGAAACATAAGAGAATTACCACTAAACCCCAAAAAATATTTTTTAAAAAATTTTTGTTTCTGCCCACAAAGGGGGTGTTTTTCCACGGAAGCAAACCCTGATGGGCCCAGGTCCGGAAGGGGGCAAGGGTACCAACATAAGTAAGAAGGCAAGGGTTTGTTATACCCCGTTATATGCAGATACTTTTGCCCATCAGGATGAGAAAAAAGATATATAAGAACCCTTTAAATAAAGGAAAAAATTTTGAAAGTAAAAGAAAATAAATCGTCTTTACGGGGGGATCCAGGACGGTGGGGGGGGGGTAGGAGTTTTATGGACTAACTTATTTTTTTAAATTTTTCCCGTAATCGTGTCATTTGAGAATATTATAATGGGTTAATAGTGTTTTTTGAACTTGATTTTGATGTTAGGGCATTGAAAAAAATTTTTTGGACGTTAAATGTCTTTTGGACAATTAAATTTAAACATTACGTGGTGTTTTAGAGGAAACTTATTTGGGTCATAAAATGAAAGGGATAATATAGATAATATTTTTTTTAAATATGCAAGTTAGGGCGGTTTTTAAAGAAGGAAGTTATTTCAAATAAATTAAAGATTGGGTTTTAAAAGAAAAAAAACTTTCCCCGATTAGAAAATGAGGGGTGTTTTATAAGATCACAGTAGTGACTAGGATGACAGCATTTTTAAAAATATACCAAAATTTCCCGAACAGGATTTACATTTTTTAAAAAAACCATATATTGCATCTGATTCTTTTCATCAGGGCCAAAATATTCAAAATTAATATAATTAAACACAAAAATTCAAATACCCTTGCCCCAAAAATACAAAATACAAAAAAAAAAATTTAAAAAAATATTTAAAAAAAAAATTTGAATTTTAGACATTTTCATCGTAATCCTGTAATTTGAGTTTTAAAATTTATTTGTCAGTGGTGTTCCATGTCAAAATAGAACCTTTTTAATGTTGTGTAAGAGGGTTTTTTTTGTTGTGTTAAAAAATTCAAAAATTTTATTGTTTAATGGGCCATCCCATCATTATTAAAAAATGTGATAATGATGAGGGTTTTGATACATACCTTTTTTATTTATTCATACGATATTTAATTTCCATTACCTGAGGGTCATTATGTGTTTTGAAAAATTGGTCAAGACCAAATTAACATAGAAATGTAATTTTTTTCTGGTTAACCTCAGGAGTCTCAAACCCCCAAAAAAACTTTTAGAATTAGTTAAAAAGGGGTTTAAAGGTTGAAAGGTGAAAATCGAAGGAAAACAAATCACGTTATAAAAGAAGAGGGAAAAAAACTGCTTGTTTAAGTAGCTACCGTACCTGTTTAACATGGAACCATTGTAATTTTTTGTTTAAATAGTATTTTGTAATTTGTAATTTTTATCGAGTATTGCATTTGACATTTTTAAAATTTTTAAAATTAGTGGTTTTTTTTAAAAATTTTTTAATTGTTGATGTTAGTTTTTAATATTGATTTAAAATTTCCCTTTTGATCTTGTAACGTAATTTAATTTAACCCAGAGCAAATCCCCATGACAGTTTAATTGAGTCTTGGGCCATCGCGCTGAAATTACCCTCTTTTTCCCAACTATTTAGGACCACCCCCCACAAAAAATCACCCAAAGTTTGTTTGTTTGTCACATGTCAACCGTATATTTTACAAAACCGGTGAATGTTCTTATGAAAACTTTGTCCAATTTTGTGCAGAAAAAAAAAGACCCCCTTCAACCACCATTGACCCCGCATTGGGAATCCAATATGGC
Source organism: Zoroaster sp. YZ-2022 (assembly GCA_029582265.1). Classification (NCBI taxonomy): domain Eukaryota; kingdom Metazoa; phylum Echinodermata; class Asteroidea; order Forcipulatida; family Zoroasteridae; genus Zoroaster; species Zoroaster sp. YZ-2022. Next base: position 55,529,953 of record CM055819.1, on the reverse strand, counting down.
GGGTTGGAAATGATTTATAATCATAATATTTAGCCTTTTTCGTGTTTTATTGTTTGGTTTTTTCAGCTTTTGGGAAATGTACAAAAAAATTAAATAATGCTATGGATGGATTATGACTTTTTGGTTTTGTTTCTTTGGGAAACCCAAAAATTGTGTTTCAAAACAACCAAACATTTTGGAAAAGGCCCTAATTTGACTTATGATTTAAAATTTACGTCAGGTTATAGATCTTTCCGAACAATATTTGTACCAAGTTTGATGACGAACGGATTAATTTTTTAAAGAAACAATTTTTGAAAATACAGTTTTTAAAAAGGGAAAAAAGGGTAAAGGCCACAATTTGCGGGACCGTTGGATTTTTTTCCTCAAATTATTATAGATCTTGTTAAAGGACATCCCTTTTATGCGGGAAAATCAGCAGTCCCAACCCAGCCGAGAACGGGGGAAAAAAAGGCCCGAAGGGGAATTGAATAAAAGTTGAGTTTAGGGCAACTTTGTTGAACACGAAACTTTTAATTTTTGATGTTTAGTTGTTCCTTTTTACTTAAATTTCAGTAATTACGATTATTGACAGGACGAAAGAGATTCTCTTAGACCAAAACGACTCCTTCCCCTAGTACACGGTGGGGGGAAAAAGGGGCCACCAACAATGTTCTTGCACTTAAGACCGCGAAAAAACACGATCAGTCCCCAAAAACCAAGAAACATCTTGATTGTTAAAAAATTTGCAAAAAAGTTTAAAAATAACGGTTGACAGTATTCAATTAACTATTTGGAAAAAATCACGTTCTTCCCATCATACGTCAAAAAACCCGGGTTGTTAGTTTAGGGTGATCACATCACCAATGGCGGCGCCCAGTCAGAACCAGTGTACGTGGGCTATCTATGTTATTTTGTTTTTATCTGTGGGTAAGATTGTGAATTAACAACGATTAAAATACACCAGAGGTTTTTTCATCAGGTCAAAAAATCGTTTCAATGTACTAATTAAGCTCAAAAGGGGAATCTTAACCTCCTCGTCCGTCAAGAAGTTCGTTTTTAAAAACCATTTCAGAACGTGTAGGGAAATATAAACTTTAACCTTTGAAATTTTATAAAGAACATGATATCCGTAACAAGAGGGCGCTGTTTTTTTAGAACACAGGGGGGAAAACAGAACAGAAGCACAGAGTGCACAAAAGCAAAAACCCCCAAAAATTAACCGAAACAGTGGTTTTGTCAGTTTATTATTAAAAAACACCTTAAGAAGACAACACAAACAATCAAGAGAATTGTCCTTTAAAAAATGAGGGAATTCAAAATTAACAATGAGGTTGATTATCCCACTGTAAATGGTGATTTGTCGGAATATTCAAATTTTTTTAAAAGAGACCAAAAGGCCAAAAGGGAAAAAAACTACGCTTTTGTACGTTTATAGTAATCCACTAGTACTTAATAGTGTTTTAAAAAAAACTTTGTTGAACAAGGGAACTTTTCCATTTTTTATGTCAGAGGAATTGATTTTTATCATAAGTGTCATTTGACGTTTTAGATTTAAAATTCGGGTGTTTTAAAATCAGTTTTTGAAATTTTAACTTTTTATTGATGTTAGCCCAAAACAAAAATCTTGGGTTTTTGGGCCTATTTATTATTATTAATTTTTTATTATTATTTTTTTTATTATTTTAAAGTGAAAATTCATAACGGGTTCCAACCGACCAAATTTCCCCAAAAATTTATGGTTAAGAGGGCCCCCAAAAAGGGTAAACGTTCATACCCCTATTTCAAAAAGTCATTTAAAAAAGGGCAGAACGATCCAGCAATTTTGGCTGCATGACATCGTTTTACAAAAAAAGGAAAAAATTAAAAACTGACAAAACCAGAGACTTTTTGTTTTGGTTTAGTTAAATTGTATTTTCCCTTAATTTTTAAATTTAATTTTTAAATTTAAATTTTTTAATTTTTAACTTTTTAAATTTTAATTTTAATTTCAATTTTCAATTTTAGACTGTTGAAAATATTATTTATATGTTGTAAAAGGATGGGTAAATTGGTTAGACCAGATTATCAAAATTTTCCAATTATTATCAAAAGTAACTTGGTGTTAAAAAAGACCAATTATCATGATAAATTATTTTTCTCAACAATTTTTAAATAAAAATTTTTAGGGATTTTATTGATAAACAAAACAAAAAAAAAAATCAGAATTATTAGAAACAAAATCGAAAAAAAAAATTACTTGGGGGTAAAGATGAACAAAAATATTCATCTTTTGAATTTTTTTTTTTTTTTTCAAGCACTTTATCTTGATGAGAGAAAAAAGTGTAATTGGGGAATTTTAAAAAGGGTTTCCGGCAACTTTTTTAAATAAAATTGTAACAGTTTTCGTTGTTTTTCAAAACGGAGCACCTGTTATATTGAAACTTTAGTATTAATTTTTTTCTTTTTTTTTTCTTGAAAAATGAAGGGTTTATTGAAGAATCTAATGATGTACCCCATGATACACATGTGAACAAGGTTGAAGAACCACATACCAATGTTGTACCCCCTGAAAACATGAACGGTTTATATGAACGTACATACAATGTTTATTCCCCTAAATATGTGAAGGTTGATAGAAGAAAACAATGTTTACCTTCCCATGATACATGTGAACAAGGTTGATATGAACGTCTCAAAGTTGACCTTTCCCATAAATGTGAACAAGGTTGATATGAACGTAAAAACAATGTTTCTTTCCCCTGATGCAATGAAAAGGTTGAAGAACGTAATACAATGTTGTTCCCATGATCCTGAACAAGGTTTAAGAACGTACATACCAATGTTTTACCCCCCGAAAATGTGAACAAGGTTGATAGAACACATACCAATGTTGTCCTTCCATGATGCAATGTGAACAAGGTTGATATGAACGTACCCAAAGTTGTACGTTCCGATGCACATGTGAACAAGGTTAATGAAGACATACCAAGAAAACTCCATGATAAAATTTAACAAGGTTGATTGAACGCATACCAAGGTACCTTCCCATGATAAAATGTGAACAAGGTTGATATGAACGCATATCAATGTTGTATTTTTCCTTTTATAAAATTGAACGGGTTTATAGAACGTTCCAAAGTTGTACCCCCATGAACAAGGGAAAAGGTTGAAAGAACGTACAACCAAAGTTGTACCCTTCCCCCGATAAAAGTGAACAAGGTTGATAGAACATACATACCAATGTTTACCTTCCCCGAAAACATATGAACATCTGTATTAAATTTATCACCCTCATCGGGATTTATTTTTTGTTGTTCTTTTTTTTAAATTTTAAACAAGTTCACATAATTATTATTCAAACATTTATTTAAAAAAAAAAGAAAGAAAGGCCCCAAAAAAACAAACATACAAATTCCGGGCGGCCTTGTTTCCCCCCGGGACACGATGATATTACATTGATGCACTAATGCAATTGTTTAATACCAAAGGGTAGTGAAAAAATCAACCCCCCAGTTAATTGGGCTAAAATATTACGTTTTACGGTTTTCAAACAATTTCCTTTGTTGGTATTCGACCATAGGGCCCATTTGAACTTTTCCTATTTTGTAATCATAGTTTTTAGAATTTTCTTAAGAAAGGGGTTTAAATTTTTGAATTTTAAAATATTTTAAAAGTGTTTGCCTATCTATGCCTGAGAAACATGATTAATAGACTTTTCCCAGCGAAAATTTCTTTAAAAATTTAATTGTTGTATTACAAAACACGATCATTGGGGTTTTTTGGGTGTTTTTAAACCAACCTGGGTTTTTTTTGTCATTTATTCAAACGTTACTTTACCACACTTTATTTATAATCCGCATCAAAAAAAAGTCAAAATAATCAAAAAGTCAAAGTAATTGGAACAGATTTTTCATTTGAATTAAAATTCCCCAAACCCGAGAGGAAAAGACAACAACATGCTGATCAATGTTTTTTAAATTGCCTGAACATACACGGATGAAATATTTGAAGATAAACGTTTAGCTTAGTAAGGTATAGAACCATAAATTTTTAATAGACATTATTTTTTTAAAGGGGAAAATATAAAAATTTGGGAAATTTCTACATTATCAAACTGACAAATTATTATCTAAAAATTTGTAAAAATTTAAAGATAATCATTCCAAGGAATTGATAATTTTCATTAAAAAAAAAACAAAAAAAAAAAATTTCTGAGGACACAACAACAATAAAAAACAAAAGAAAAATGGAAAAGGAAAACCTTTTTATGAGAAACTTAATGTTAGTTTTATGGGAATCATTTAAATCTAGAGGTTTGAAAAGAGGGCCGATACCTACCCAATTTTTATCTTCCCCTTTAATGTCACTAACAATTTTTGGTAATAACAAAAAAAAATTTATCAAAATTGACATAACACTTTTCTTTGTAACGTTGATGATGGTAACAAAATAAAAAAATAAATAAATAAATAAAAAATTACTTGAAATCTTTCTATTTATTAAAACTAGGGTGTAAAAATGTCCCCGCCGGGGAAAGTTTATCTTTTTTAAGACAAATATCCCCTGTTAAATGAATACGAAATATAATGGGTTTTATATTTGATCGTTCAAAAACCGTCCCAATTTGGATCAACCAAATTCGTTTGGGTTTTAAATTTTTTTCCAAATTTAAAAAACGGGCTGAAATCATTTCTCATCTCCAAAACATAGGAAACAGAAGGATTAAAATGGTAGGGCTTTCGAATTATAATGGGGGGAAAATTTAAAATTTAAAAAGTCGGTATAAAAATTAGGACGAATTAATGTTGAAACCCCATTGGTTTATGTATTATCCTTTTAAATTTCCTACCATATAGATGCATTGAGGCCATACAAAATTAAAACTTTTTATGTAGGTTTCTGTACTTTTCCTTTTAAATTTCCCACCAATAGATTTTAGCCATACAGACAACAAACTTTCATGGTTTTTACTTATCCTTTAAATTTCCCACCCCAAAATAGATGCATTTAGGCCATAAAATTACAAACTTTCTGTAGGGTTTTTGATTATCCTTTAATTCCTACCAAATATAGATGCATTTAGGGCCATAAAAATTACCAAACTTTTTATGTAGGTTTCGTACTTTTCCCTTTAATTCCCACCGATGATGACGAGGCCTTTCAGACATTACCAAACTTTCTCATGTGGTTTTTACTTTTTCCTTAACCCCAAGTTTGATACAGGCCATACAGACATTAAAACTTTTCATGTAGGTTTCTACTTTTCCTTTAACCACCAAATAGATGCACGAGGCCATACAGACATTACCAAACTTTTCATGAGTTTCACTTTTCCTTAATTTACCAAGAAGATGCACAATACAGACATTACCAAACTTTCTAAGGTTTTACTATCCTTTAATTCCCCCCAAATAGATGCATCGAGGCCCATCAAAAAACAAACTTTCATGTATTTCCATCCTTTAATTCTACCAAGTAAGAGATTGAGGCCATAAAAATTACCCAAAATTTTCATGTAGGTTTCTGACTTTTCCTTAATTCACCAAGTAAGATGATTGAGGGCCCCAGACATTACCAAACTTTCTCATTGGTTTCATTATCCTTTAATTCCTACCAAGATAGATGCAAAGGCCTATAAAACAAAAAACTTTCTCATTGGTTTCACTTATCCTTTTTAAATTCCCCCCAAGTATAGATGCATTAGGCCTACAGACATTAAAACTTTTCTGTAGGTTTCTGTATTATCCTTTAATTCCTACCAAAAGATGCATTGAGGGCCATAAACGACCAAAAAATTTTTAGGTTTCGTACTTCCTTTAACACGGCCCCCCCAAATGTCACAAAAAAAAATTCCCTAAAAAACAAATTTACGGGCAAAAGGTCAAAAAAGAAATTTATTTAAAAAAAATTTAAAAAAAATTTAAAAAAAATTTCTAGTTTAAAATTTACAAAAAAAAATTTACAAAAGCAATGTCACAAAAACAAAACCAAAAAGCAAAAATTTCCCCCCAAAAAACAAATTACGGCAAAAGCAAATTTCCCCGGCAAAAAAAACAAATGGTAAGTCATCATGGAAAGGGACAGAAAACATAATTAAGGTAAATATTTTAAAGTACATGTAAAGTACATGGTATCGTCCGCCGTATGTATACCATGACCCCAACGCGGATTCAAGCTGAATTTTTAACCCCTTTCTGGTGGGATGGTTTTTTTCAGCCCGGGGCACAACTTGAGCAATGCGCCATTTTTTTTTAAGCTGTGAAAGGTATTAAACAGGTGTTAATTATAAAACATCTTTCAAGGACATGTCACGATTTATTTACCCCAGCCTACCACAAAATAATAGTATCATGACCATGACTAAGGCTGCCTAAGGCCTACTAAAAAAACTCTTAGGCTAGGCCAAAAATTTTAGTGACTATCCGACTAGGGGCTGAACCGCAAAAATGGTCATGATAAAAGTGTCTATTAAGTTAATTGAAATGGGATCAAAACGGGCATGAGCCATAAGTCCAAGTCACTGTCCCAAAAAAATTTTTTTGACCTAGAAAATATAAAATCATCAAAAATGTTTTATAAGTCACAAAAAATGCCCATTTGGCACTGGTTTCTTTTCCGTGAGCAAGTATTTTTAAGGATCATAGAAGGTGATGGGCCAATAATATTTTTCACCCCAAAAAGTGAAAATCTACCCCCAAAAATAAAATGGGGGAGGTTAAATGTAGAAATTGATTTTTAAATTTTTTTAACCCATTTAACCCCATTTTTTCACTTTTTGACATTGGAACAAAAGGGAAATTTTATGATCCATACTTGTTATGGGAAAATCTTAAAGTTGAACGGGTCATTTTCTGGGATTTTTGAGGAGACATTTGCTATGTACTAATAGATAATTTTTTTTGGGTTTTGGGTTTTGACCCAATGGTAAAGTTTTTTTAAACGGGTTCCTGTACTATTAAAGAAAGATTATACAACCCGTGTCCATATTTTTTGCAAAAGTGAAAAATTAGGAAAAAAAAAGAGATTAAATTCAAAAAGGGCACAAATTACGCCATTTTCATCATTTCAGCCATGGGCCAATTTATAAATTTTTGGGGCCAAAAGATGGACACAAGGATAGTATTATTTTTCACAGTGTCCTTTCCCCATGCTGGAACCAGCTTCAGTGTTGCCACTGGTCCTTTCCTGACTTTTTGAGGCAAGGCATTTTAGTATGATGCCCTTTGACTCTATACTGGCTCATGCCAGTTTGTAGCCAATTTCCCGACTAGTAACAAGAAAGGGATTATAGAGGATTAGAAATAGTTCAAATTGATTGTTTTGTACATCAACTATTGTTATGGTTTTTTCCTTTTTGGGACAAAAGTCATACTTCATGATATTTGGGGAAGGATTTGTAAAAACCTGACAAACCAAATATTTGGGGAATTAGATTGTCTAGTAAACACATGCAATGACAGACTTTTTTTATTTAATTACTTTATTTTCTTTAAACAGAACACACTAGATTAAAATTAATAGTATAATATTATATGAACCCAAAAATTTTAAGAATGAAAATGAAAGTTAAGTTTTATTAAAGACAGCAAAAAAAGAACAAGATTCTCTGAACACTAATTTTAAATCCTTAATTTCCCAGAGCCTTAACCAGCCACTACTGCACAGCATGATACTATTCAAACCCAAGTTTCTCTGAGGTTTTCCCAACCCTAGCAAGGGGTTTTTCCCCATCACTTACCAAATAATGTATGAGAAGTAAAAAGTGCCGGGTCACACATGCAAGCTCGGGAATTTAAAAACATTGATAAACTATGGTTCAAAATTTTCAACAGACGAGAATTAAGAAATGGTAATCCCATATAAAAACTTTTTTTTTATTGGGGGGTTTGTTGGGTTTAATCCCTTAAAACCCAAATTTTTTGGTATGCAATACCTTTTTAGTCAACACAAAAAATTTTTTATTAATTGTTAGGGTATTTTTTACTTAAATAGTCAGCTTTTTTACTAAAGTGTAATTTCACTGTACTTTGCATATAATTGAATTTACTTTTCCTTTAAATTTTTGGAAGATTAATCCCTAAAATTATTGTGGTTTCTTCTGTTTATTTAGAACGGACTTCAGGGCTAAAATTTTCGAAAACCTCCCATAAAAAACAAATGGGAGAGGAACCTGAATTTTAATTTTAGCTCAAGAGAGAAGGAAGGAGTTTTCCCAACCAAAAGTTTTAGTTAACCATTTTATTGCAATAAAAAAAATGGAAAATAGTTTACATTGAAATTGTTTTAAAATTTTTGTTTATAAAATTTTATACTCTGAGACGTAAATTTAATTTTTTTGAGATTTGAAAATTTTTTTTTCCTTTTTTCAAAACAATATAAAAAATCAGGTAGAAATATTTTGTCGGGTTTTCCCTATTCAACTTAACACCCATTAGTACGGACCAATAGGTTTTCTAAAAAAAATTTTTCCATCTCTATACACTTACTTTCCAGTATGGAGAAAAAAAAATATTTAGCCATGATTTTGATAACTTGGTGTAAAATAAAAACAAATATTTCATGTGTTTATTATAGAAATTTATCCAAGAGAGGGATGCCCAAAAAGTAATCATTTACGAGCAAGAATTAGAAGTTTCCATCAATCCAACCTATAAGCAGGAAAAAACAAAAAAAGCCCTGCCCCAAAAAGACCCTTCCGTTGATTTCATGCCAACCACCACAAAAAAAAATTCCATCTGATTTGTCTTGAATGAACAGAGTACAGTATTTCGATATTTTAAAGCAACTAAAAACCGGGCATGAAAAAAATTTTTACATAATAAAAATTATAATCTAAAATCATCAACTTTTATTATTTTCCCAAATGTACATGTAGACCATCTTTTATGTTTCGCAATTTTTTTGACCCCCCTGATGTAGACCATTATACCCCTTTTAAATGATGCCATTTTCTATTAATGGTACTGTCCCGGGAAAAAATGTTGCAGGGTTTAGAACTTTGTTCTTCATATCTTTTATATTTAATTAGTCATTTATAAATACATTTAATTGTATATATAATAATAATAATAATAATAATAATGTATAGATTTATATAAAACACCCCAACTAAGTGGCCCAAGGCACATTATATTATTATCCCCGCTCATAAGGTCTAAATTTCCCAAAACCCTCTCAGCCCCTGGGGAGTATACACCCCAAATTGGCCATTTCTACATAGAGAAAACCATCTCCCCCACAGGTACCCATTTAACCCCGGGTGAGAGAAGCAATTATTAATGTTTTCCAAAACATGTAGGGGGTCAACCCCACCTGCTGCTGGCAAACCCGAACTTGAGTTCAGTGCGCCAGACCGCCGGGCCCCGAAACCCTTTTTCGGGGATTTAACAAACACGGACCTACGGCTTCCCCACCAAGGGCGGCAATATGGTTAATACCTTTCTCAAGGATAAGGCACGATGCCCAACCCAACCCGCTGCTGGATTCTTTGTACGCACATAGATTTATCTATCAATCTGTCTATTGGGGACAGAGGCAAAGTTGTGAATATTTGTTGAGTTGGTTTTCCTAAATAATTAATTTTTAATTAAATTATGTATTATATAATTTTTTATATTTTTTATTTATTGGGGGATTGATTAATTTATAGAAAAACAAAAAGTTTTTTTTTTAACCTGTGATTTTCAGTAGGCCCAATTTAAAATTTTTCCTCAAGGAAAGAAACAAAACCGTATTTTTTCCCAAAACCCCTTAGTTTTTTGTTGGATATAATGTGTACCAATCCACAATATTTAAAAATTTAAAGGGGTTTTTCCCTGCCCCAACCCGGTCCCACCACCCCTTTTGGTTTTTTATTTTTTAATGTATTTTTAATTTTTTTTATTTATTGAAAAATTAATTTTTTAACATGTTTATTATTTTTCTTTAAAAAAAACACAGGTAGGGGGATGCTAAATGATTGTTTTATCAAAAATTTTTTGAATATAAATAAGAATATTTATTTTGATGAAGATTCAAAGATTCGTGTCTCAATTTTGTGTATTTTTAACTTAAATCAGAAATAGGGTTTTTTGTGACTGTTGGGGAAATGAGCGACAGGGAAAAAATTTTTAACGAGTGTACATGAATACGGGGAATTTGGGGAAAAGAAATTATAAATTTTAAAAGATTTTCACCATTTTATTCGGTAAATTAATCAATGTTACGACTATCTTTCATTCAGGTCAAAAAAAACAAATAATTATAAAATCAACTTTAAACGGCCCCGTTTTCAGAGACAAAATAACGTATTTTGTTAAAAATCCGGGCTTTCACATTATTTTTCCCACTTTTAAAATGGCGGCGGGTTTCCCCAGTATCACGGCTCCGATCCGTAACGTACACGACAGCACTGGAGGCTCTATTTTTTGAAACTTATGGGTCAAGCACCACCGGGCGGGGGACCATTTTTACATTAACTATCCCAAGTTCACCGCGACCAAATTTGACCTTTTAAACCCCCCTATAAATGAGAATTTTCTTTTTCTATTGCCGGGCGAATTTGCTTTTTTCCGTGGGGAATTTGCTTTTTCCGTGGGGGAAATTTGTTTTTCCGTGAGCTTTTTCTTTGCCGTGAGGAATTTGCTTGCCTGGGAATTTGTTTGCCGGGGCTTTTGTTTTTTTGGGGTTTTTTCCTGACGTTTTTTCTTTTTCCGTAGGGAAATTTTCTTTTGCGAAGGGGCCACCGTTTTTAAACCCACCAATAATATTGGGCCATACAGACATTACCAAAAGTGTATACCGGCTTTAAGTTACATATTTGATTTCAGTTTCATGCTATGTATCTAAACTTTATGATCTGTAGTGCTGAATAAAAGAATCCTTTTCTCCCTCTAAATATTCAATGGTATAAAGAATGGATTATTTACTGAGTGGAATAGTTTAAAGATGCACTCTCATCTTGCTTCTTGTTAGCTTAAAACTGTTTTTATATCATGAAGTAATTGTACATTTCTACAAACTTATTCATTTGCATATACTGGAGACTACATGGTAAATACATAAATTTATCATCTCACATCAGGACGGCCAAATGGTTTCAATTTCCATGTGCAAGTTTTTATTTCGTGAAATGGCGTTAGTTAAATGTTCACACATTGTTCATATTCTAAAAACAATAATTCTTTGCAAATAATGAATAATTATATTTCTTTTCATTTCTATTTCACGGACAAATCCTTTATAAAGTCTGATATTGAAAACTGAAACTTGCCTGAAGGTTTAATATACTGAACAGCAAAAGAAACGCAAGTCCGAGGTCTTGTCAAGTTTTCAAACAGAAGACAAACCATTTTGATTCTAATCACTCATTTAATGAAAAATGCTTTCAATTTGTGAGCTGAAAGTGACTGTTGAATGTGAAAATCTTGCAATGCAATTTCAACAGTCACTTTCAGCTCACAAATTGAAAGCATTTTTCATTAAATGAGTGATTAGAACTTGACAAGACCTCGGACTTGCGTTTCTTTTGCTGTTCAGTATTATTATATCCCCGTGCAGTGACGGGGATGTAGTGACCAGAACTCCTCCCCTCCCCCAACCCTCCCTTCTCAAGGTGATCTAAATATCCAAGAGTGTTACAAACGAGAATATATAAAGTGTTGAGATCAAATATGCAACATTTTTTATAACATGTGGCAATTTGTTGATTGCAATCGTTATAAAACTTCATTTAAAAAAAAACAGGAAAAAATCAGAAAACACAATTGTTGGTACTGTATACACATATATATTTGTTACATGTATTCTGTTTTACAAGAGTAAAAATGATTTTATATATTTCTGATGGATATTAATATTTGAATAAAAAACTTCCATAGTATCCTATTGGGTTTTACAATTGAAGGTTTCAATGCCCCCACCCCCTTTTCTGAAAAAAACAATGAGGAAAAAAAGTTATAACAAGACAAAACAGAAGAAAATTCACTAGTCAGAGAAATTGTTGATTTGGAAGTAAACTGACTGAAACAAAATAAGGTGATTCCTCGCTTCATTCCAGATTATCAAAACTGCACATTATCTTTCGTGTTACAAAAGTTTATCCAATCTAATTCCAGGTAACTCATATACCACATGAACATAAAAGAAATATCAAATTAATTGAATTATTCGAGCTGAAATATTATTTCACATACATAAGTTTTCAACACATGAACTTTTGATCATTCCATTTCCTGAAATTTAGTATTCGCTGAAAAGAGATGAGAGTAAAAATACCAACCAGAGTGACCATGTGCTATTTTGCTTATAATATGGAAAATTAACTTCTATAAATAAATATACGAAGACTGGGTTGTAATGTTGTTTCAAGAATAAATATAATTGGCTATAAAAATCCTGAAAAATGGGTAGCAGGTCTGGGTCTCCCTTTAGTCTACAGGACAAAGCCTCCTGAACCTCCTGTGGGTAGCAGGCCTGGGTCTCCCTTTGGTCTAGAGGACAAAGCCCCCTGAACCTCCTGTGGGTAGCAGGCCTGGGTCTCCCTTTGGTCTAGAGGACAAAGCTCCCTGAACCTCCTGTGGGTAGCAGGCCTGGGTCTCCCTTTGGTCTAGAGGACAAAGCCCCCTGAACCTCCTGTGGGTAGCAGGCCTGGGTCTCCCTTTGGTCTAGAGGACAAAACCCCCTGAACCTCCTGGATGTTTAATTTTGCAGGATTTACAGACTCTCCAGATCCCCACAAACAAGAAACTAGAGGTTTGGATACAATACAGGCTACTTCTTTCTTTCCTTGGTGGCTACTTCTCTTCTTTCAAGAAAATTCTGCGGCAAAGGGAGATTTGTATTTTTTTTTAAATCTGGAAATCTGGAAAAATCATGAGAAATCACAGGCCTGAGGTACTGAGAAGTGTTTATTTCAAATCTTCATTATATTGTCAAGACAGCCAATATCTTCTGTGAGTTTCATTTGAGCAATATCAGTGCAAGCTCTTACAAAATACAGTGTAACCTCAATCTCTTTAAAGTACGCTACCTTTGTGCCATTCACATTCACTGTATACTGTGTAAAGTATTGGACTTGTCTAAGGTTACTTTGTAAGAGTTTGCTCCAAATCACATGGAATATCAATAACATGCTAAATCTGGAATATTCAAATTAATTTATATACCCAGTTGCCACTAATTAATGAGAATCATTGTATCCATCATTATTCAAATTAACCTCACAAAAGGCTGACTGTTTCTACTGTAATTATGTAAGCTAAACTCACATTGCCCCAATCAACCATGCACTGCAGATTATGCAATTGCGCCCTCTACAGGTAATGCACAGAGTGGATATTTGAATCTTGAATAACAATCTCCATATTTCATGATAAACCCCATGATAATTAGAGAGGAGTTCAGGGATTTCAAACTTCGGGAAGGGGAGGAGAATGGGTCAGTCTGGTCAGTCTACCATGTTTATAACCAAATCTTAACTTTAATTAGATTTCTTCTCTGATATCTGAATGCAGCAAAACAAATTGAAAAAGTCTCCATCACCCAATTCTTATCCTCAAGATATACCTGGAAACACCATGGCCCAACTTCACGCCACTGTTTTACATAGAATTCTGCATGTACAAGCAATTTTTTGAGCAGAGAATCGTTTAGTTATGCGAGCTACATAACCCACAATCAAAAATTCCTTGCTTAGCAGTGAAATACACTTATGTTAAGTGCCAATCTTTCTGCACCAAATGTGTTGCTTACTGTAAGCCACACCATGGAAGGATTATTTTGACACCATGACATTGGGCCGTAGTAACATTAACATTAACAATGATGTTGCTAGAGTTATCTCCTTCCCTTCTTGTTCATCTTCATCTTCTTGCGGACTCCGATTGCATCCTCCGTATCATCATCTGTGCCTCGGCCACGCCCTTTCTTCTTGTCATCGTAGTCTTTCATTTCCTGGAGCAAATGAGAAATCAACTTATTAATAAACTCTCGATTATTTGTTGTCTGACTTGACATCCAAGCCAAATTATTTAAATTTGTTTACAATAAAAATAAACATGATTGCAGCATAATTGAGTATGTTTAAACAAGCAGGGATGATATTGTGAGAAAATGAAAAGGTAGGAAAAATGTCTGCCATTATCATTAGGCATATACTAGCCTATAGCGGTTTACCTCTATAGCCATGTATATCACTGAAACTGTTTTTTATCTTGGTATTTACAATAAAATGATACACAAGGAAAGTTTCCATGGTCTGAAGTTAGTCGGAACCTGGTTTCATGGTAGGATTTTCAAAATCAAAAGGACTTCCTACAAAAGTAGGAAGAATATCTTGCCTAAACAAGGCACATTGTACAATGCCACAAACAATGTCAAATTGCCATTTAAGGTGAGGCCTACTTAACACTTTCTGGACGGCAAGCCTTTTAAAATGCTCGCGCGTCACATTTTGACAACGAGCATTTTAAAAGGCTTGAACGTCATCACCTGACAACGGGTCTTGTTTTGACTTGTTTTGACAACAGAGTGCAATATTGACCAGTACGAATCATAACCTTTATTTTGATACCTTACTCTCTTCAATAGTCCAAAGATAAACAAATTATTAATAATTTCCACACTTGAGAAAGAGTTAATAGAGAAAATGAACTTCTAACTTCAAGGAGGGACAAACCATTTTTGAGAAGCGTTGAGCCTCCGATACTCTCTCCATCAGTAACATGACTTCCTGCTCCTCTGTAGGAAACAACGGCAGCTTCTTGTCAATCAACTGCTCGATGCGTTGGTATAATTCAACATCATATCTAGGGAGAGATGCAAGATTGGGCTTAGCTAAATCTGATGAATTTTTAGGAAGAATTGCTTGTTGTAAAGGCATTTATACAATCCATCAAAATTATATGTGGCTGATAAGTTTCCTTTTCAAGAAAAAGATTTTCAAAAAAAAAAATTTTTTTAATTAAAAAAACAGTCATTGAGCAAAAATTTTTCTTTTATATTTTGTTATTTTTGTTATTTTTCTTGTTTCTTGATACTTTCATAAGAGTTTGGCTTCTTAAATTAAACAAAAATATACTGCCTAATATAATGACAAAATGACAAGTGTATTTGCTTTATGTGTTTACACAATAGTAGAGATTTAAACATCAGCATTCACATTTTCAGAGTTTTTCTATATCTTTGATATACTGTAATGCATCTTTTCATTCTGATATAATAAACAAGAAATGTGGCCACCTTTTTACATTGTGACGCACTTTGTGTAGGTGAAAATCCCATGAACTACAGGCATTTTGGGATACACACTCTACCTCAAGATTAAATTGGAAGACAAACATTTTCATCTAGATATGTACTAGATATTTTCTAGATATTTTCAATTAGATATGTACTGGGATCCTTTTACAAACCTAACTCAAAGCAACAAGATGCAACAAATGTAAAAAGTTGTTGCATCTTGTTGTCCTCAGCAGAGAACAAAAGAACCATTGTTCTAAGCTGGTGGATCTTGTTGCATTGAACAGCATGTGCACTTTTCTGTTGTTGCATTATGTTGCATTCAGAAGGGTGTCTGTGCAAATGCCTGTCGGGGGCTAATTAATGTCATTTTCATTGTCTATTTGTGACTTACTGTGTGACAAATGTGATTGATTTTCCTGCTCTGCCGGCTCTTGCTGTCCTACCCACCCTGTGAATGTAGTCCTGAACAAAAAATAAGCGGAATACAGAAAAAACTATAAATCTGATATAATTCTTGTGTGAAAATCATTAACAAATAGAGTTGTTCGCCAACATATCTAAAAATAAATTGACCTGTAACAAATTTTGTGTGGGTTGTAAAAAAGAATTTTATTTTGTTCTTTTTAACATATGCACGGTTTGGACAAGCTCCGTCAGCATTTGTTTTGTTAACTATCTTATATGAAGGGAAAATTTAAAAAACGTGAAATAAATGAATCACTAACTAACCTTAGAATGTGTTGGGATGTCAAAATTGATGACAACGTCAACATGAGGGATGTCCAGACCTCTGTAAAAATGAAAGAAAAACAGGAGAATAGCTATGAATATAAAATTGCTGGATCGATTGGAATTCTGCCGTGCTGTGTTTTACGACTTTTTCTCTTAGCCACCATACTCTGTGTATGGGAAATTTGGTCTGGTTCCAATAACCGCGAATACAAAAAAAGATTACAAAAAAAAAAAAATGCGGCGCTGCATCAATTTTTAAGCCGACCTAGGACCAGAAACCAGAGACCTTTTTTGTTTGGCCTTAGTGAATTCATACTTCGGCTACTGTTGGCAGAAAGATTTTATTTAATCATTGAGAGTTTACCTCTATGCCGGATATAACTGGATATGAAGGGTTCTCAGGTTCAAGTCATCATTTTTACTCAACTAATAAAAACTCTGATTATTAGTTTAAATATCAAGTCTTTGGCATTCTCAAAAATCATAAATGTTTAAAAATATACGGATGACGGT
The DNA here is from genome assembly GCA_029582265.1 of Zoroaster sp. YZ-2022. Lineage (NCBI taxonomy): Eukaryota > Metazoa > Echinodermata > Asteroidea > Forcipulatida > Zoroasteridae > Zoroaster > Zoroaster sp. YZ-2022. Next base: position 55,513,525 of record CM055819.1, on the reverse strand, counting down.
ATCAAAAATACCTTGAAATCTTTCTGTCTGAGGTGATATTAAGAAATGTTAAACATTATTCCCCAATTATGCACGACTGAATTGTGGTGACGAACCATACTAAGTCTACATAATAATGAATACGAAGTTCGTGTTCACTGATAATAATTCCTGAATACATTTTCACTATTTTTCTCGTTAACGACACAACGTACTGAGCTGAAACTTTCACAGGTGTGTTATTTTCTTCACATGGAGTAATACACAGTAGAATGGAAGTGTACCAATATAATACACTATCGTCAACAGAGCATGGAATCGACATCATAATACACAGTAGAATGGAAGAGTACCAATAGAATACACTATCGTCAACAGAGCATGGAATCGACATCATAATACACAGTAGAATGGAAGTGTACCAATAGAATACACTATCGTCAACAGAGCATGGAATCGACATCATAATACACAGTAGAATGGAAGTGTACCAATAGAATACACTATCGTCAACAGAGCATGGAATCGACATCATAATACACAGTAGAATGGAAGTGTACCAATAGAATACACTATCGTCAACAGAGCATGGAATCGACATCATAATACAGAGTAGAATGGAAGTGTACCAATAGAATACACTATCATCAACAGAGCATGGAATCGACATCATAATACACAGTAGAATGGAAGTGTACCAATAGAATACACTATCGTCAACAGAGCATGGAATCGACATCATAATACACAGTAGAATGGAAGTGTACCAATAGAATACACTATCGTCAACAGAGCATGGAATCGACATCATAATACACAGTAGAATGGAAGTGTACCAATAGAATACACTATCTTCAACAGAGCATGGAATCGACATCATAATACACAGTAGAATGGAAGTGTACCAATAGAATACACTATCGTCAACAGAGCATGGAATCGACATCATAATACACAGTAGAATGGAAGTGTACCAATAGAATACACTATCGTCAACAGAGCATGGAATCGACATCATAATACACAGTAGAATGGAAGTGTACCAATAGAATACACTATCGTCAACAGAGCATGGAATCGACATCATAATACACAGTAGAATGGAAGTGTACCAATAGAATACACTATCGTCAACAGAGCATGGAATCGACATCATAATACACAGTAGAATGACAGTGTACCAATAGAATACTTTCTCTCACGATCAGAGCAGACTTTCAACAGGACATCATAGTTTAGGATGAACACGGTGACCGAAACGGACTGGCTCATTTATACAGGCAGCAACGGTAATATGACCTTATCATGCGAGGTATTATTATCAGTCACTGAGTTAATCTTAAACTCAGCACTCTGATTCCATGCCCTGTTGATCGTGATGATATTACCCCTTTAAGTACTTACCTGCTAGCTACATCAGTAGCAATCAAGATAGAGCGACTCTTCCCTTTGAACTTATTCAGTGTTCCTAATCTCTTGGACTGTTGATGGAAAGAAAATACACATTTCCAAGGAATAATAATTTATTTATTTATACTTTTTAGAATGAAATTCAGAACATGCACTAATGGTTAGATCAAATGTTTTATCCACATGGAGAGAACCTCAAATATTCTATCAATGTCATGATTACTTTTAAATGGAAGGTACAACATTGGTAATGTTGGCTAAACTGCTTCTGTGAGTATGCTTACTCTCTTTGAATCAAGATATACATTGAAGGGAGGGTACAACATTGGTAATGTTGGCAAAACTGCTTCTATGGGTACGGTATGCTTACTCTCTTTGAATCAAGATATACATTGAAGAGGAAGGTACAACATTGGTAATGTTGACATAACTGCTTCTATGAGTATGCTTACTCTCTTTGAATCAAGATATACATTAAAGGGAAGGTACAGCATTGGTAATGTTGGCTAAACTGCTTCTGTGAGTATGCTTACTCTCTTTGAATCAAGATATACATTGAAGGAAGGGTACAACATTGGTAATGTTGGCAAAACTGCTTTTATGGGTATGCTTACTCTCTTTGAATCAAGATATACATTGAAGGGAAGGTACAACATTGGTAATGTTGACATAACTGCTTCTATGAGTATGTAGCTATGTGACAAAAATTTTCAAAATCAACAGATTCCAATACAACTGGTATCATTGTCAAGGTCTTGAATAGACGATTACAATGATATAAGGATCATCTTCCTGTGACCAAAAATAAGGAAGTTATGACATGTTGAATCCGGCAATTTTGGGCCCGTAAATGTCAATTATTTTATAAGGAAAAACAAAAGAAATGTAAATTTGACTTGTGACCCGTTTCCTAGATTTTCTCGGATTCCATATCATAACTTTCTTAATTCTTGTCCGATTTTCAAAAGGTTGGTATCACTGGAATGCTTGGGAAAAGAGGAAGAATAATAACCTATTTCCAGGCTAATTCAATGATTAGTTTGTTTTGTAGTGCTGATTTACAAATAAGAAATACAAAAAAAATGTGTTAAAAAAATAAATAAATAAATAAATAAGAATTACTCAAATCTGAGGATTATTTTCATATTTTTACACTGAAATCTTTGAAAGATTCTCATCCCTGATTTAATTAAATATTAGAACAATTTATAAATTATATTGGACTGGAAAGATAAAACAAAATAATGAAAATAAATTTTTTTAAATAGAAAAAAAAATTACTCAAATCCGAGAATTTTTAAAATTTATACTGAAATCCCCGAGAAATTCTTATCCCTGATTTAATTAAACATTATAAAAAATAATAAATGATATTGGACTGGAAATATGAAGAAAAAAATGAAATAAGTTCATGAGAACTAATATTATTGTGTTACGCCGATGTATATTAGGTTTAAACGGACGATTTATCGGACTGAAAATTGGTAGGTCTAATGTGCGCTGAACGTGGCGCAATACAATCTTTGGTTGACATTGATTTTTGGGAATCTAAAAAACATAACTGCGAATCGTTCAATTTCCGTCAAAATTGGTCAAGAGGTAGAAAACAAGTATAGAAAAATGATTTTTGTGGTTTGATAAGTGATTTTACTCAACTTTTGGTAAATCGTCGATGGTTTTGATGAGCAAGAGCGAACCCAAATATCGAGAATTTATTTTGGAAACTTCTCGATGCCGCATTCAGAAAATTTGAGAACGAGGTTGAAGTAGAATATTTGATCTACGTCTTCGAAAAAAAAGCTCATGGGTACGTCAAAAAGAACGGCCTCAGCGAAACGTTACAAAGCGCTATCTGCACGGTGTCTTCGCCACGGCGATTCAACCCGAGATTGAGGCCGCGGCCAAAAAGATTTGCGACAATGCGTGGGATACGCACATACCTAGAGTATGCTTACTCTCTTTGAATCAAGATATACATTAATGGAAGGTACAGCATTGGTAATGTTGACATAACTGCTTCTATGCATATGCTTACTCTCTTTGAATCAAGATATATATTAAAGGGAAGGTACAGCACAGGTAATGTTGGATAAACTGCTTCCGTGAGTATGCTTACTCTACAGTGCATATCAAAAAAAAGGTAATCCGAATTCAGGGGGTTAATATGCCAAGGTTATTTAGTTTGACAATTTACATGTAGTGTACCAAAGAAGAGGAACTCCTCAGCTTTCCATTGATACCTTTATTGACCCATTGCTGTCACACATGACCGAGTACATTGTTATTGAAAATGACAAATTCAAATCGCATTTTTGCAAGTTTGGGTAATCAGTGCAAGGCAGGATAATTAGTGAAAGTCTGTATGATAAACCAGATTTTCTTTAGGAATGACTGGACATTATTCAAGAAGAATCTCTTCTAACATTGCCCTTTTATGCACCCACACCTTCAACATGTCCACCTCCCCTTTCGACACAAAGCTGACAGCGACGGAGCATGTCCTGCACTGCTCGTCTCACCATAGCCGGATTATTGCGTAAAGCATCCACTTCATTTCGAATACGGCCCTGCAATTCATCAAGATCACGGGGAGGAGTTGCAAACACCTTGTTCTTCAAATGTCCCGAAAGGAAATAGTCACATGGTGTGAGGTCAGGTGATCTTGGTGGCCATTCCAACTCATGGTTGACGGCGATGACTCGTTCGCCAAAGAGTTCCCTCAGACGATCTCGGACAGCGATAAGGCGATATGCTGGGGCGCCATCTCGGGCCCACCAGAGTTGTCTGAAGACCCCACGAACCTGTCGCTCAAAGTGTTCCTGCAGCTGCGGTAAAACGTTATCATTGAGCATCTGCAGATACATGTTACCATTGACATTCCTTTGAAAGAAAACGGTCCGATCAGCTGACCACTTCCACAAAGTCCTACCAAACAGTCCACTTTTGTCGACTCATGTTAACCTCAAAATTGAATTCTGGGGGTGTCTTGCTGGTGCATATTCAAGAACATTATGCGTATTGACCTTGCCGTTCATGGAGAAAGCAGCTTCGTCGCCGATTACGAGATTCCGCAGAAAATTGACATCTCTCGGTACGGGCTATCAACCATCTGGCAAACGCCAGCCTTCTAGCAAAATCTCCTGGCGTAAGTTGATGTCGGATGTGAATCCGATATGGATGCTGGTGGAGGTCCAATCTCGTGATTCTGTTGAATGTCGCCGAAGGCAATCTCAGCCCATTTCGCCTTGCGCTGGTGTCCCTAGGATGCTCCAAAAGTTGCTGCCTTACTGCTGCAATGTTCCCTTCTGATCGCCCGGTGCGCCTCCTGCCAGAATTCCCTTGTTGCGGTTGAGGCTAGTGCCATACTCTTGATATTTTCTAACATTCGCCCAGATGGTTTTGGCTGCTGGGGCTCCTGTTCTGGGAAACGTTCCTGAAAGCATCGCGAGTTTGCTGCAAACTGTGAGTTTGGTGAAATGTTGTAATCACGAAAACTCGCTGTTCAGTCGTTAGTTGTACCATCTTTCCAACTACCTGTCCCTAAACCCAGGCCCTTCTTAAATACCCAACTTGAAGAAAAGGATGTCGTAACAGACGATTACCGCACCAGCTTAAAAAATCTTACATAATCATCTAGGCAGTCAAGTGGATGCGTCCATTTCAGACTGCCTTGAACTGATTACCCAAACTTGCAAAAATGCGATTTGAATTTGCCATTTTCAATAACAATGTACTCGGCCATGTGTGACAGCAATGGATCGATACAGGTATCAATGGAAAGCTGAGGAGTTCCTCTTCTTTGGTACACTACATGTAAATTGTCAAACTAAATAACCTTGGCATATTAACGCCCTGAATTCGGATTACCTTTTTTTTGATACGCACTGTATATGAATCACGATATACATTGAAGGGAAGGTACAACAAAGGTAATGTTGGCATAACTGCTTCTCCAAGTATGCTAACGTTCTTTGAATAATGATATACATTAAAGATGTATCAAATGTTCATGCTTTCTCTGAAACGACAGCCTTTTCCGACAGAATATTTTGTCAGGATAAATGGTACCTTTATTAACATTACATCAAGTTAACTTTTTGAGAACAATAAGGTTATTTAGTAACCAGGTAATTGCCAATGTTATACCTGCCCTTTATACAAAAATCTTAGTGTAAAGGAACACTGTTATTTGCATCGCACATACAAGAGTTACAAAAACAACTTCGGAAACCCCATTTTTTTCCCAATGAAAATGAAAATCAGAGGCCCAATTTTAACATCAGGTATTTCAGAAAAATATCTACACATTATCCCAGTGTGATTCATGATGATGGTTTTGTAGAGGAAAGGCAACTGTACCCGAGCAAAGGATAAGAATATCAGAATGTCTATGTGAACATTTTGAAGGGGCACCAAGGCCAGGGAAACATGGCCTCTGTGAAATTCCACGCCTGGTAAGAGAGGAAATGAGTTTACCTGTGACATCTGTCCGTGCAAGAGGATAGCTGTCATGCCAAGGTTGCGTAACATCAGTGCCACTCGCTGTGTGTTATTACATGTACTGCAGAATACCATGAAGTTGTTTCCCGCTAATTCATTCAGGATGTAGACTAAATAGCAATCCTAGAAAGTAGAATAACACTCCAAAACATTTGTCACCCGACGCAAAAATTTCATCAATTTATTTTACTTTATTTGATTTTTTTTTGGGGGGGGGGTGGTTGTTCTCATCCCTTCTTTGTCACCCTTGATCCAACTGTGATGTTACTTCATAAAAAGCATATGTTGTTATGTCAATTCTGATTTGCTATGACTTACTTTATATTTAGCTGGTATAAATATGTAGAATTGTTTCAGCTTCTCAACAGTATCGTACTTGCTGGATACCTCAACTTTGATGGGATCTTTCAGTGACGCTCTTTGTAGCTTGGCAACCTGTGAATACAGGCAAAAGAAAAAAGTTCACTCAGACAGTCTATTCATTCATTTACTAGTCAGTCTACTAGCCAGCTAGTCTACCAGCCAACCAGCTAACCTGCCGACAGGCCGGCTGGCTGGCTGGCTGGCTGGCTGACTGTCAGTCTACTAGCCAGCTAGTCTACCAGCCAACCAGCTAACCTGCCGGCAGGCCGGCTGGCTAGCTGGCTGGCTGGCTGGCTGGCTGGCTGGCCTGTCTATATCCTATCGGCTCCGGCCGTACTATTCAAGGGATTTCATTGGAAACGTTGCGCCAAGGCTAATGCAATACTACATGTACTATGTGCGCGCGTACTTCTGCCATCCAAATATCGCTGGAGATATTGCGTGTGGATGCCCATCATCGCGCACAAGGTCAAAGTTCAATCTCGTGAACATGGCGGCCACGTGACCGGTATCTGGCGTAATTCACAAGCCTCGAAGTGTGACATCAGATCTTCAGGCTAAGCATACAATGTCTTTGAAAGGCTGCGTGCACACATGAACCAATGAGTGACCTTGGCCTCTGAACGAGGGAGCCCTTCACTTTGTGATGTCAATGCATGTCTATACCTTCTTGGTCATGGTTGCCGAGTAGAGATATGTGTTTCGCTCCTTGGGAATAACCTTCAAGATCTTATCAAGCTCTGCCTCAAAGTCCATGTTTAAGATGCGATCTGCCTCGTCCATCACCTTTAAGAACAAAATAGAATATTATGAAGAGAACACACTGGAATCACAACTATCCAATCTGGGAATACACTCTTCTAGCAATTAACATTCCACTTGTTTGTACAAAAATGTTTCAATGACAAATGTTAATTATCGGTTTAAAAAAGAAATTGTAAATTAAAGACATCTAATTGTCTATGTAACCAAAGCCATTGTTACAGCGCTGTTTATTTGCCCTTTATCTTAACAGGATAGCCTTCTCAGTTAAATAACTGCTTTCCTTGAGGGCCCTGTATTAAAACAATATTAAAAGTTTAAACCAATCTACAATAAAAACCAGTAAATACAAATATGGGCAAATTATTAAAATAAACAAACATTATGAGATAACATTTAAAACATAAGATTCTGAACACCTCAAATATAAAACAGGAAATGGTAGAAAGTGTAAAACTGATTTCAATTAAATAAACAGGTTTCAATTAAAAAACAGCAATTGAATAAAGATAAAATATTTAAAACAATGGCAATTAAGGTAATTGAATACAACACAATGCAACAAGCTTAAATCAAAAGTAAACGGCATTCAAGACATTCCAAAGAAAAAGAAAAAGAAAATTGAATTGAAGATGCACAAAAAACCAAGCACGGTAAAATACAAATAAAAGCATTAACACTATAAATAATTAACCCTCCTACTACTACAAGGATCAAAATCAATCCAAGGTATATCTAGTGCAGTTAAAAGTCAAACACTGTCAAACCTTACATGTAGTAAGTACATTTACAGGTCAAAATGAGTCAACCGTTTTTGACTGGTAAAAGCATTGTCTGGTATTGTTCAGGGTTGTTAAAATGAGTCAAAACCAGTCAAAAATGCCCCTGTGTGCACATTTGGGTCAACAGTCAAAACAAGCAGTTGACTGATTTTGACCTCTATAGCTACTTAAGTGCAGCTATAGTAGGAGGGTTAAGGAAGGATATGGAACAAAATAAATAGCAGCATTAGAAAATTAATGTCAAAAGCATTTTTTAAATTTAAAAGTATTAATGCAGGATTAAAACAAATCAAAAGTAGAAAGGATAAAATGTAGTATAAGCTCAAGCCATAAAGGTAAAATTACGAATATTCGCCCGAACAAGGCTAAAAGCTCCTCAAGATATAACTCACCAGATATTTCAAAGCTCTGAGACTAAAACCTTTTGTGTTTTCCAAGTGATCCACCAGACGTCCTGGGGTAGCTGTGACATAAATCATATTCAAGAAGTAAATTAAACTCAACAACCCATTCAGGCCACTCCAAGCCATTAGCTGTTGCCAGTGGCCTCCTATGGTTACCCTTCTGTGCACTGTCACACCACTGAGATTGCAGGGTAAGGTGGTCTCCCATTGATACATTGCAGGCCATACTAATATGTTCAAACATTTACAGTGGCCTTGGGTGGCACACAGTTGATTTTGTAAGATTACTTGGAAAGGACAGCAGGCTTGTACATGTATGTACTGAAGGTTGCTCAAGAGCAGAATTTTGTGGATCGGAGTGGCCTCCATGTGTAGCAGGTTTAACTGGCTTATGTCAAAAACTTGCTTTGTCAAGGGGTGGACACTACTAAACTGGAAAAACCTTGAGAGAAAAATGAATAGGTAAGATATGAAGCTTTGCATGGTGGAAGTACAGTAGGAGTAAGGTTTGCGGTAGCACCACGTAACAATCTCTTTAGAGTTGTAATAAGTGTTGGTTCTGAGAAGAACTGGAGGTGAGAAACTCGATGTTTCAATCAGCATACTCTGAATGTCTTCAAGAGAACTTAATACAACCGTTTGTTACACGGTGCTAATGCAAACCTTACCACCCAAAATTTAGAAATAGTGCGTACTTGGTTTCAATCAGGGATAAGACATAAATGGTGTTAAGTCATCAAACAGAAGAGATTGGTTACTTACCGACTATAACATGTGGTTTCTTGGCTAACTGCAAAGCTTGTGTCATCATATCAATACCGCCAATAACTACAGCTGTAGATCAATTGACATCAACACGATGTTCAAACATCTTGTATATTTTATTTGTTGAAGATTTGTAAATAAAAAGTGGTTCCCTTCAGTCTGCACATGAAATAGTTGCAGGACATTTCGTTGAATAAGAGCGCATGACTCAAGTTGAATGTGACTTAATTGAGTAATACAGAAAAAAATCAATACAAGTATTAGGCCAACAACAAAAAAACTCAGGTTTCTGGTCTCTGTGCACGTTGCCTCAGACCCACGTGTCGGCATTTTTAATTTGCTTTTTTTTGTGCTATGAAACGATGTCCAATTGCAGCCAAAATTGCTGGATCGATTGGAATTCTGCCATGTTGTACTTTAAATGACTTTTTCACATAGGGGTATGAACGTTTGCCTGATTTGTGAGGCCTCTCTTAGCCACCATACTTTGTATATGGGAAATTTGGTCCCCGCATATACAATGTATCACATAGTTCCCTGCAGGCAAAAAAAAGATGGCCGCAAAAAAAAAAGCGCGTCACCGCACCGATTTTGAAGCCAACCCATGACCAGAAACCCGAGACTTATTTTTTGGTCTTATCTATGAGTATTACAACACTGCTACAAGATCCATATGTCGCTGTGTAGAGACACGCTCTGTACAATACCTGGAAAGTAACCTAGATTAATACCACAAGTCACCTGACCTCAGTGCTTCAAACTGTTCAGTTATCTGTAAGGCCAATTTCCCTGTTGTCTTGAGTCTAAATAACCATAATTATGTTTTAGTAATCTTAACCCTCCTACTATAGCTGCACTTTAGTGTCAAGTAGCTATAGAGGTCAAAATCAGTCAACTGCCTGTTTTGACTGTTGATCCAAATGTGTATTTTTGACTGGTTTTTACTGTCATTTTGACCACCCTGAACAATACAAGACAATGCTTTTACCAGTCAAAAACAGTCGACTCATTGTGACCTGTAAATGTAAGGTTTGACAGTGTTTGACTTTTAAGTGCACTAGATATACCTTGGCAAGTGTATCAACATTTTGACTGATTTTGACCCTTGTAGTAGTAGGAGGGTTAATAACTGACTAATCTTAAACAGGTTTATTTCTATTTTCTGCAAGTGACCCATATACATTGTAGCTGATATAGCAGATATCTGCAAGGCAAATTTTATTCAGCTATTTAATCTGAATAGCTGAATATATTAGTTATTTCAATAAACAATCTAAAATGTAAAGGTAATCTAGATAACTAACTAGTATAATCCTGGTTTATTTTCACTTACCACAAGTCACCCCTATACTCGATCCAAGTGCTTCAAACTGTTCAGATATCTGGAAGGCTAATTCCCTGGTGGGTGTGAGTATGAGAGCAAATACTATAGTCTCTGGGGTCTGTCCAGTAACGCTTGCAGAATAGGAAGTGCAAACGCTCCAGTTTTACCTGAACCCGTCTCCGCTAAGCCAATTATATCTCGTCCTGCAAATTGATAATTCAGATTTTTATTTAAAAAAATCATAATCATCATCATCTATCAATGTTGTAAAATGGAAAAGCTATCTAGAATCTGTTATAATAACACAAATACTCTGTTTGGATTTAATTGTTTTTTCTTATCATTTTCCTATTTCTTATTATTTTCCTATTAAATTGTATTAACCATATTAACCCTCCTACTTTAGCTGCACTTTAGTGGAAAGTAGCTGTTGTGGTCAGAATCAGTTAACTCACTGTTTTGACTGTTGACCCAAATGTGCACACAGGGACATTTTGACTGTTTTTACTGTCATTTTGACCACCCTGAACAATACCAGACAATGCTTTAACCAGTCAAAAACAGTCAATTCATTTTGACCTGTAAATGTACTTACTACACGTAAGGTTTGACAGTGTTCGACTTTTAAGTGCACTAGATATACCTTGGGAAGTATATCAACATGTTAACCATGCTCAGTTCAACAAGATGCAACAAAAGTCAAATGATTTGTTGCCCTCAGCAGAGAACAAAATGACAATTGTTCTTGCTGTTGCATTTTGTGGCATTGAGCAGCCTGCGCACTTTTCTGTTTATTGCATTTTGTGGCATTGAGCAGGGTTGTCTGTGAAATGCTTGTAGGGCATGAGGATTAAAATGTTTAATTTGTTGTCATGATGTAATAATGACTTTTCTTTAGTTTTGTTTCCAGGGTCTTATTTGAAAGTAAATTATTGCCTTGACCCTAAAAAATAAAAGAAATGTGTAGATTTTGTGCATTTTTGAAGGGTGAATCTAGCCAGACATAAACTGACTGATTAGTATAAAGATAAGAAGGTAAGGACAACCCTATATTCATGCAATTCAGTCAGTATAGTAAGGCCGATTTCATTCATTTCTCATTCATGTAATTTGGCCTTCTGGCACAAGATGAATGCAATAAATTCAATTCAATTTAATTCAATTCAAGTCAAAACAAAAATTTTGTGTTTCCGGTAAATCGACTGACCCAATAATATTCAAGAAATGTAGAGTTGGGAATTTTTTTTCTAGGTGTGTATTTTTTAAAACACAGTATTGTATATACAAAAGAATTAAGAAAACAAACGAATTGATTTTTATTATCAAATTAAATTTGTTTAAAATGTGTATTTAAACATAACACATGCATGCACATATACTATGTACATGCATCACATCCATACAAAAAACATTTAACAAAAAAATAATTCCCTACTTACCTACCCGTCATTTTTGTTACCGGAAACACAACATATATTTTGTTTAGCCAAGAGAACAGTAACTGCAATCATTGTACTCAGTACTGTATAGCCCAACAAGGGATACTTGGGGCCGGGTGTCCCAATTCCATCTAAGTTCAACAGTTAGGTGGTAGTGTAACTGAATGGTGGTGGATTTTGGCGGACTCGGGACAGGTTCTTAGCCAAAATAGCTCCGGGGGTTAGGGTCAATGAAACAAACCTTGAAAGCTCAGTGGGAGAGCCTCTTGCTGTATCTTCGTCAGAGTCTTCCATTTAACGACGCTCACAAGCTTCGCATAATACATCCACGACACCCTGGTGAGTAACAAGAACAGGGCTGTCAACATGGGACACTACGTGCAATCAGAAAAGTCCTGAACATTTAAATTGTCAACAACTAATTCCCAGGCCTGGAAGTGCATTCTGGTAGGGGCAAGACACTCCAAGTAAAGGGCACTTCCATTAGAAAATTAGAATGTCTATGTCTAAAACAGTTTTAAGGGCTACCAAATTTCCCCCCACCCCCCATCCCAACAGGCCTTTAAAACTATTAAAAGGCCAAGTTAAGTTTTTAAAATGTTGATAAAAATCAGGGAATGGGCATTGGATTATTGCCGGCTGTGTGATCTTAGTAACTCTGGGTAGAATAAGGTTTATCGCAAATAGCAGCTGCAAGGAATCATGGGATGTCTGTGGGCGCAATAGCGCCACTGCGTGCCGCACAAACAAACAAAATATTGTTGATGTCACACAAGCTGCTCCAAACAGATGCCCCAAATTGTATCCCAGTATGCTTTGCGGCAGTTGCTTTAGCGCTATTTCCAATAAACCTTGTTGTATCCGACCGCCACTTTTTCTCATTCAATATAACCAATAATGTAATCTTACCTACCTAGTAAGGTGGAGAACATATGGATGATGATGGACATATACTTCAAATTATTCCAGGATATTTATATGAAAAAATCAGGCATTTTTGGAAAACGATGACCTCCTCAGCTCAGTCATGTCAGTTTGATCTTGTCAACTCTCCCGTGGCGTTAGTGACCAACACGGTCAAATGTGCTGTGGCAACTATATAGGATCCTTCTATTTTCTGAAGAGGATTTATTTAGAAGGGAAATAAAGTCCAAAAACCATCATAAAAGTGGATTTTAAAGATAAATTTCACTTTCTGTAGGCCTACCACAAAAATCGATAAAAATCATTTTTTAACTGGTTTATGGTTAGTGGTTGCAAAAAAATTCCAAGAAAACCCTTAAAAAGTGGCGGTCGGATACGACATTCTTTCCAAAATAGCGAAGGATACGGACTACATAGTCAGAGGGAATAGGGATGTCCAGTGTATTGGCCCTAACGTTAGGCCGAGAATGGGCCTATTTAGTATTAACTCGAGTCAGACATAGACATCACATTAAGTTAACGTTAAATCTCAATGACTCACTCCAATGTCCTAAAATCATGAAAAACACCACTCTAATTTCTCCTAAATTAGCAGCAAATTAATATATGAAATACAAAAACATATCGCTAGGGGTCCTAATAAGTAGGCCCCCTACCCACAACAGCTGAAGGACTGCGAATCAAGAAAACAACACAGCAAAAAAGGAACTTGACAAAAACGTCAACCTACCATCAAATAAACCGCCATTAATTATTGTAATAGCGCCCTCCGTTGGTGACAATGAGTGCAATGTCCCAATAATTTGGCGCTGTACAGCTGTTTGGATGGGGTTTAGTGTATGTGATAGCATGGGCGGAACCCCTCTATAGCATACAGAGACCATTTAAATCCTTTATCGTCATTTAATCGTCTGATAATTTATCTCAGGATCTCGACATCCCGATATATGTCGGGATGTTGTCGTCTTACGTAGATGATGTCGTTATCCTGATATAAATTATCTCAGGATCTCAACAAGTCGGATGGCACTTCCAGAGTTCCCATCATTACACACATGTACATGTACAATGTACATCATTATTGATAATAACACTGCGTGTTCAATTGCGATGCAATGCCACCCGATGGCGCGTGCCGTGACGCTTACGACCATATACTACCAATGACGTGTACATCAATCAATGTTCTTCACGTATTTTTGCTTTTGCGTTTTTAGATATGTGGTAGGTTAACCAAATATATATTCCAAATTAAACGACCAATTTAAGTGTTTTAAATATTAAAAGTATAAAATTTTTATTTTATTTTACAAAAACACCATTTCTCTGAGCGGGATTCGATCCTCTGACCTCTTGCTCGGCAGTCAAGCACTCTAACAATTGAGCTAACTGTTTCTTGATATTTGGTAGGTTAAGTAGACAAGTTTTTTTATTTATTTATTTTTTATTTATTTTTGTTATATATTTTTTTAAATACAAAAACACAATTTCTCTGCTCGGGATTTGATCCTAGGACCTCGGCAGTCGACTCTATCAACTGAGTTAACTGTTTCTTTGACATAATAGACTGCATAATATGCTGTCTTTATCCTATATCAAGAGACAGTCTACTGGCGTACCTTTCAAGGGATTTCATTGGATACATTGTGCCGAAATCTGACGTCATGCTTCTAGACTTGCGCGCTAGCTTCCAACCAAGGTCAAAGTTGAATTTCAATGAAACCGAGAGGCCGGTAACTGGCGTCATCCACGAGCCTCGAAGCGTGACGTCAGGCCTTCCGGCTCTCTGTCGGTATGTTTTACGGGTGGATGGAAGGATGTGCACATGTGATAAGGACTGCGTTTTGCACTGAGACTAGCTTTTTAGGCACATACATTTGTGTTTGATGTCAATATGATTCGAGTCGCGTTTGCTGGAGGATGGTGTAATATTATGGTGCAATTTTCTTTTCAATATCAAAAGAACGTGTCCAAAGATATACTGTGTCATAATTGGTTGTTTTTGTCGTCGTAATCATCCTCATCATTATCTAACATCACCACCTGTAGACTCACTAGAAACTTTAGTTTCATCAACAGTAGCATTTGGAACAAACTGTGACATTTAAGTTTAAGATCAGTCACTACAAAGAAGAGATGTTTCGTTTTCTCTTTTTGGTGACCATTCATTGCCTGTCGGCTGAGGCTGCCAGCTCATGTGAAGGCGCAACCGTTGGTAACCCGCGTAGCTTGCATTTCAGTGGCATAGCCGACCTGATCCTGCAGGGGCACGGATACTGCAACTTGACGGGGATTTCCATGATCAGGTGCGGCAATTTGTGTCTGTCTAATACGCGCTGTTTCTCTCTCAACTACTCGGACCGGGACAAGCTGTGTGAGCTGAACGGGGCTTCAGCGTCGCAGTTCCCGCAGGCCCTCGCTGAGAAGAAGGACACATATTATTACGGACCGGAGGAGGTAAAATGTTCATTTTGTTTTTAAATGTTTGTTCAATCTTTTGAGCAGTCTTTCTTCCACTTGAAACTAATAAGGGTCAATAAGGAAACCGGTGAAATTATGTTTAACTGAATTCTCAAAGAAAATCACTCTATTATTAGTGAAAATTATAGCTTTTCCATCTACGTCATAGATTGCTTGGTTGAGCAAAAAGGAAAACTGGAGGCCGTTACCAATATCAATAGAAGTGTATCGGAGTGGTGTCATATTTATTTTGTTATGGTTTTTATATTTGGCGAGTTGCTCAATATAAACACCACTGGTGTAGTTTCTAACACCCAATAGGACTATAGGAGATTTGTCCGCGGTTAAATTTGATACTTAAGATACCCAATAACAATATATAGACCTTTTAATTAGGAAATGTTAGTTTATATTTGTTGTTGTTGTTATTGGTCAGTTTATTTATTTTGTTGATTGTAGGGTTTGCAAATATCAGACTTGTATTCGAGTCATCAAACCTCCCCAGTGTCAAGTCCAAGTAAGTCCGAGTGCCGAGTTATGTGGTTGTGCGAGTCACAAGTGACGAAGGTCGAGTCTGAGTCACGAGTCACTTAAAAAAATCAAACGAAAAAAAGAAAACCTTATACATGTCAAGGTTCAAAGTTAAGTGAAAAAATTCTCAACATATCGGTTAGTATCTCATCAATTTTACTAAATCAAACATTTTTCCAATATCAACATTATTTGATTTACTTTTCTTATTTTAATAAACTTAAGTCATGAAATTGAAAAGACTTTTTTCAGTTCTCAAACTTGGAAAAAAGAAGGATACGTTTTGAATGTACAAATTGTCCACACAAGGTGTTATATTACTAAATAAAAGAGAAGTCAGAACACTGAATTGTACAAAGGTATGTTCATTCTATTTCTCTAGAATGGACGAGAAAACACCGTGAAAATTGAGAGATCAGTGGTTGGGATAATGTAATAAGTCTGGTACCCATAACTATCCAGTTCTTATTCCCACGATGTTGTATGCTGAAGTTTGGGTACATGATTCATTATAATCGATTTCTGGAAGACGCACTCTCCGATCGCATTTTACTTCAAACAGAGAAAGAACACTATAGGCTATGCTACAACGGAATAGGATGCACGGTGTAAATTTTATAAAACTGTTCGCATTGTTTTTTATTAATTAACACGACACTATGTTGGCAAGAAAATTATTTATTTTGTTAATATTTTTTAAAATCCGAGTCCGAGTCATTGTACATGGTGATTCACGTCCAAGTTCGATTTACAAAAAAGTGACTGAAGTCGGACTGGAGTGCGAGTCATACAAGTCTGGCAAATATCATCCATAAGGCGTCAACATTATTATTATTATTTTCGTGCTGTATGTGTTTATGGTGTAAACCGAAAACAAAAGAGAGGAACAATATAGGTTCTCGGTTTACACCATAAACGTACTTGTGTGTGTGTGTGGGGGGGGGGGGGGCTGATTACCATATATAAGTGTGTGTGTGTGTGGGGGGGGGGGGGGGCTGATTACCATAAAAAATTGTGTGTGTGTGTTTGGGGGGCTGATTACCATATATACTTGTGTGTGTGTGTGTGTGGGGGGGGGGGGGGCTGATTACCATATATACCTGGGATCGGAAGTATAGGCCTATCTTACATCATGCATCAAATGTCTGATCGCATTGTTTCAATTAAGTAACACTTCCTGGATGTTTTCCTTATCTAAAGAAGCATATTCTGTCTTAAACAAGAATAATTGTTTTAGAAAAATCTCGCAGATAATTGCCTCTTTTGCTTCCTCTCACTGCATATTATTCGTGTCTATGAAGAGCATTTGTCTTGTTTCACCGTCTTTTTCTCAAATACACAAATCACAGTTTCAGCTTAAAGGCAGTGTATCACTGAATAAAAAAGACAACATGTGAAAGTATTTGGCTTATTTCGTTGTTTTTAAAGGAGAAAATATTGAAATGCATATAAGGTAGAAATGGATCCCTGGCTGGTCATCTACTTCAGATTTATAGATGGTTTATACTCCATATAACAATTATTAATATCATTATCATGTGCTTTGTTTTGCAGCCGAGTGTCATTAAACAGCTTCACCTACCAGTGTCTGACAAAGGAGGTATGTACAATTTTATTCTTTATATTTTGCCTTAGAAAAAAATAGGCCTAGAAGAAACAAGACACTATCAACATTTCAGGGGGACGGACAGACAAATATTGAGAAAAATTAATTGTGTCTGGTTCCTGTCAAATTGCTGATTTAAGCTGCGTGTTTACGACTATTTTATTTTTGTAACCGTGTAACCGTTATTGAAACAGTCGGTTACACGGTTAACCGACCGGAAAAATGTTGCATTATGCGTGCATGGCCTACCGTATGCGTTATGAAAGTAGAAAGGGATTTATGGCGGGTGTTATACTAGTCTTGGTGCAAGACCGTTATTATGCGGATGCTAGTTACACGATTCCGCGCCAGTTGTAAATCACCCACCGTAGCTGGCGCTATACAATTTTGACGATCAGAGCCGCTGAATAACGGCAATGACAAGTGTACCACTCAAGAGAGGATGGGGAGGGGGAGAACCTCCACATGTTTATGCGATGCCGCACAATGATAATTGTGCCACTCAAGAGAGGATGAGGGATGGGAAGGAAGTCCACATTCCCTTCAGCTGATATTTTGTATTTATATTTCGTAAGCTTCCTGGCGAGACCATTATACGTTTTTTATTTGTTTTTTCCATCTGGAATCTGGATCCTCTTTAAAAATCCCAGATCAGTCCCTGCGCTCTCTCCACATTTTCCCAATGTTTCCGGTGGGAATTGTCTCGTGCATGGAAACTTCGGCATAGACTTGCGTCTGTGGCTGCCTCGTCCTCAGATTATAATGGGAGAACATTACTGAAGACGCTGCCATCACCTGTTCTCTTTCAATCGCCACTTTTCTGAGCTCTCCCACACTTCTGCCACTCCACTTCGTCACACTGTTCTACCCAGGGCAGTTTGGGCGCGACCTCTGCCCGACTCGTACACGAGCGCACCACATAATGCTTTTCGTTTAACCACCTCCTAACCCGTAAAATCCTTGGAAACTCTTTTGAATTTGAACATTTAGAAAACAGGTATACACTGTAAAAAATTAACTTGTAAAATTACAGGCAAACTGCCGGCAACTTAGTTGCCGGCAGTCTGTCTGTAATTTTGTTTTACAAGATGTTATGTTAAAATAAAAACATAAATTTTGTAATTATATGATACACAAATTCTGTTCCAAACATTAAGAATTCAATTTGATAACACAAAAACAGAATTATTGTATACCATGAAAACTGCATCCATTTGTTTTTATTGTTTACAGTGCTTAGGTTCTTTACATTTACAAGTTTTATGTAGTATAACATAGTTTTTCTTTTCCTTTTACGAAGACTTTTTGCGAAAATGTTTCTGTGACTGCTATGATTTTATATATAGGTTGGTGAAATTCTTGCGTCAGGAGATAAACATTTGGTTTAATTTTGCCCTACACCGACGTGTGGTATAGCACTGTATACTCAGTGCTTAACCCTACACCGACGTGTGTATAGCACTGTATACTCAGTGCTTAACCCTACACCGACGTGTGGTATAGCACTGTATACTCAGTGCTTAACCCTACACCGACGTGTGTATAGCACTGTATACTCAGTGCTTTCCGAGTGTCTGTGAAAAAACTACACACGTCTAGAATCCCATAATAGCAGCGGGTTCCGCGATATATATATATATATAAAAATATATGTGTATATATATATATATAAATATATATATATAAATATATATATATATAAATATACATACATATACATATATACATACATGTATATATATATATATATATATATATATATATATATATATATATATATATATATATATATATATAGGTTGTTAATTTCAGATATTTGTTAAATCACATCAAGTTGTAGGCCTAAATCTACAATTTTCTGCCCGTAAAAAGAATTAAAAATTACAGAATGTTGGTTCATGTGTTACATTATTTATGTTTATAAACACCTTTTTTCTAAAACGCAAAACACTTGTAAAAAAACGTAAAAAGTGTAGGAGAATTAGGTAAAACTGGTAGCAGTGCATGGTGAGGATGATAAGTAAGACTGATTGCGGTGACACCATGTGGAATCTCCGAGGACGATCTGAGCATACTGATCGAAACGTCGAGTTGTATTCCCCCAGTTCTTTTCAGCACTAATTACTACTCAATTGAGATTCCACATGGTGTCACCGCAATCAGTATTACTTGTAGGATACTTGTTTATTTACAAAACAAAACTGGAAAATTGTTTATTTACATAAAAACATTTTAACTTTAAACATAAAACTCATTTTTTTAAATGTAATTATACAGTTATGTTGTGTTTTATTTGTAATTTTACGGAGTAGTTGTTAAATCACACAAAGTTGTAACAATACCTTTTTCTGCATGTAAAAAGACAAAATTTGCACATAATTTTGGTTTATTTGTTACTTTTTTATGTTTATTGACACATTTTTGTTAAAATACAAAATACATGTGAAAAAACTTCATAATTGACAGAAATTTGCTTTTTTACAAAAATTTAAATGTTAAACCTAAAACAAACAAAAATTTGATGTAAAATAACAGACATTTTTACAGTGTAGTTACTTTACAAACTTTCAGAGCGGATATTATAGAATCTTGAAGTCAAGGCGCACAAGGCATCCCCTGATATAGTATAGGCCTCACATCACACACGAAACAAGACCAGCGCGAAGTGGAAGAGCCATGAGATCGTTTACCAACTTGTTCTGTAATCAATTATTCATATATTTGTGTCATATGAAAATGGAAATTTTCATTTTAGGACTTTATACAATATTCATACTTTTTGCTTGGGCTGCACTTCGCTAAAAAACAAACAACGGGTTCCCCGGGCAAACCACTGGGGAAAAACATATGGAAATGTACATTTTCATTTTAGGACTTTATACAATATTCATACTTTTTGCTTGGGGTGCACTTGGCAAAAAAAAAAACGGGTTCCCCGGGCAAACCACTTGGGAAAAGCGTATACGGCCCGGGGGCGGGGGTATGCTGGGGGTGGGGGTCGGGTGGGGGAAGGAGGAGGGGGATATGGGTGGTGGTAGAGGTGGGGGATAGGGGTAGGGGTAATATGAATATATTATCCACAGACTTCAGAATTCTGCTTCTGAATTAATTTTGTAATTTTTAAAAAGTAAAAACAAATATAATTTCACATTGAACAATCGGAAAACACTGAGTACAGTGCTATTCACAGAGTCGGTGTAGGGCAATTGAATCAGTTGTTTATCTCCCAATGCAAGAATTTCATCAAACTATAAATACATAACAATAATAATAATTTTGTCAGTTTCTTTTCGGGTGGCCCCTCAGTAAAGACAAGTTATAGTATTTGGAATTGTAAAATAATTAAATAATAGATGTTTCTTTGTGAAAGTATCAAAAATGATGGTATCAAACTCTCCTAACAAAAATGTTGTTTTATGGGCTGTCATTTTATAAATTGAAAAGTTTACTGAAATAAAAATTCTCAAGATCTTGTCAGTATTACAAATCAAAACATATTTCGCCTCCAAAATAATAATGTTTACGAATCAAAAAAGTGGAGCTGGCTATAACAGTCACACAAAAGACATCAGAAACACATACCCTTCACATGACGTCATCGACATAATTGGTAAGGCATACAATCGGCGGCCATTATTTGATTGGATTCTTTCACTTTCTTTCATCTTCGTGAACTACGGTGGCGTCCAGGATTTAACCAAACATTTGCCACTACAGAAAACAAGTTTTTCATAATAATTGTTTAACTTTTATACCTGTGTGAAACTGCTGTACTTAGCAGTATAATTTCATTACCAAATACCATGCATCTCAACGAGGTTGATAATTTTCACTAAGTGTTTTTAATGAAATAATCCCAAGATGTAACGTCGGCACAGGTGTGTCGGCGTACATACGAGCTTGACGAGCACACATAAAACCTGATGCGTGGATTTTATGTGTGCAGTTTTGTCGCTACAAGCGTGTTTCTACCAATGTTGTAACTTCTCTTTCAAGCCGTTATAGGCCTACACTAAGGTGTAAGGTTGTCAAAACTGCATCTAAACGTATTCTTAGTTTTTGAAACAGGATATACCTATATTAAACAACCAGCTATTAAAAGTTTCAGCTTGTTGCGTTGCGTCATTAATAATAATATTAAAAATGCATTCAGATTTGTCATATTCATTCTAACATAGAATTTGTTGAATCTCAGTTGGAAATTATTGTACATGGGACAAAAAATTATTTAAGAGATGTTTGATGCATCAACAAATTTACACCAATTAAGCCAGTTGCATGTATAACTCTGATTATTTACGTTTTGTCGATATTACCAATGTAGTGTATACCCTGCATATTAAACTGGGATGTAAAATTACTTCATGAGTGGCGTTTACTTGAATCTACTACGGTATTTTGGTTTTGGTTTTGGTTTTGGGGGAGTGGGGGTCGAGTTGTCCAATATAAACACCACTGCATGTGTATTTTTAACTCTCCAGATGTCGCAGTGTAAGGGCATTCAAAACCCTACACAAATACAGGGCCATTGGGCGGGCCCCAGACACCACAAGCCACCAGCTTCGCACTCACCTTATTTAAACCCCTCCCCGGCATATCAACAAAGGATGGATTGGTATTGTAGAAAAAACAAGATGGCTGCGCCGTGATAACATCCTTAGGGCAACCTGGTCATCTTAGTAAGACTGTCAACGCAATAGTTAATCTATGGCGCACAGTCGGCCATGGTGGGACCAAAGTGCGCCAAAACTAAATTTTCCATTATTTTGAAGGCATATAACACCCAGATATGTTTTCGGACCCGCAGATGTCAATGGAGGTGTTTTTAAACATTTATGACGTCATCATAATACTGATTTCTGATTGGACCGCAGATAATTCACGCTTTATAGCCTCAGTTGAGTTTTAAATTACATTAATCGAGTGTATGTGTTACATACGAAGCCCCTAAAGGGACATATGATGAAAACAAATTTACGTGCGAAGAAATAATTTGAGTTCTTTATTTCGTGCGCTCGAAATCATTTCGTGCGCTCGAAATAAATTATTTCGTGCGCTCGAAATTTTCGTGCGCTCGAAATCATTTCGTGCACTCTAAATAAATTATTTCGCGCACTCGAAATACCTCGAGAGCACGAAATGATTTCGAGCGCACCTCATGATTTCGAGTGCGAAATGATTTCGAGCGCACGAAATGATTTCAAGCGCACGAAATAAAGTATTTCGAGTGCACGAAATGATTTTGAGCGCACGAAATAACTTATTTCGAGTGCATCGAAATGATTTCGTGAGCACGAAACAAAGAACTCAAATTATTCCGTCGCACGTAAATTTGTTTTCATCATATGTCCCTTTAGGGCTCCGTAGTTACGGCTGTGAATTATTTTAAGGATAAAATTATCGTTAAACAATTTGAGAAAGTTTGTGATTTAGATCCATTATATATTATTGGTAATGTTTTAATTTTTTTTTAAATAAAAGTATCCTAATACTTTCTTTGAATCAAGATATATGGGGCCTACATTTGTTTTTATCATAATGTCCCTTTAGGGGCTCCGTAATATGGGGCCTACATTAAACAACCAACCTGTGAAAGTTTCACTTTATTATGTGTCATTATCCGAGAAAATAATGAAAATGCATTCAGATGTTTCGTATTCATTCTTACGTTGATTTGTTTTTGTTTCCGGAGGGACAGCAATTATTTTTGGACATTATTTCACTATTTTACTAATTTGATAGCATATGAGACCAAAATAATTATTATCATCCCTGTTTGATACCATGATCAATTTAACACCAATAAGTTTCATGTAGACCTATGGGCGTATGGGGACTCTTTGGTTAAGGGGGGCAGAGGGGTTGATTTGCCCGAAATTTTACACAGATAAAAACACAAGTACCAATTTCTAATAAAGTCTTTTTATCAATCGACGATACACAGTTAGCACAAATCACAACAACATGCAACTTAAAAGAAATATTGTTTTCTGCCTTTTTAATCTTGGTTTCTCTGTCCGATTTTTTTCTTCTTGCTTTGCCCGAATTCTTCCCACTGTTTTGCCCGAATTTGGGAGGGCAGTTTCCCCCCGCCCCCTGACTCGCACGCCCATGTGTAGACCTGTGATCATTTTTGTTTTGCGAATTTACCAACAGGGGTTCACTGACTGAATATTACTTTTTAGATACGTCTTGCTTTCCACTATCAAAATACTGATAACAATTTTAACAGCACAATTGTTTATGATGGCTATCATTTCACAAGACTTGCCTTTGTTTATGAAGCGGAAACCGCAAGGGAATAATTAAGTCCTGTCAGTTTCACTGTGTGGCGCGCGCTCACAGTCGAGTTATGAAAAAGGTTCAAAATGTTGGGATGGGTTTACAAAAATAGCTACAAAATCGCAGGTCGCAGGTGGTCAGCTAATTTTTGGTATCAAAATGTTGCTGAAAGGTTCAGTCAGGAAATATGAGAATTATTTATGTAACGAGGCTTTGAAAATTACGCAGCAATTTGTTAATGTCAATCATTGTAAAAAAATCCCCCATTGTCATTACACTGTATTTATCAATTATAAAAGAGTTGCTATTCAATCATCACATGTACTTCACGTACACTGCACGTAGAGAGGACGTAAGTGGAGAAACAGGGGCAGATCGAGGGAGGCTTAAAAGGGGAGGCTTATGGCCAAACAAATTGGGCTCACATGAGAACGTATGGTACATGCACAGAAGCACGAGAGGGGGACACGCTACCTTTAAACATGCTTTAACCCTCTAAATCCAAAAAAAGGAATAAAATGTTTGATTTATAATAAAGGTTTCACAACGGTTACCATTTTGGTAACACGTTGTCTAAATAGTTGTCACGGGAGATCAGCGCGAGGGACCTTCAGTTGTCCAAGTCTCGTAGCGAGTCCGTGTCTTGTTTCATATGATTGATACATTCAATGCTATTTCTATGGGTAAACCCCATATACACTACTCAAAAGAAATATTAAAATAAACACCGTATCAAATAAACTTATTAGCTATACAGTTATTGATAGTATCTGAAACATCCTTGAAATCTTCCTGTTCGAGGTGCTATCATTTCAAATAAATTCATACAATAATTTCAACTGTATTTTTACATCATGAGACGAGAATTCAATGTTAGAATGAATACGAAAGATCTGAATGCATCATCAATATGTTCATGGATCAACTGATCCAGCGAATAGCCATCAAAGCCGGTGCGCACGGCAGACGATAAACAAAGGAATAACCAAAATGATAAATAAATAGGGAAAACCAACAACTAATGACAAAGGACATAGGTTGAGACATTCTGTATAATATAACAATAATTTAATGAACAGGTGACAATATATGAATTACATGGCTTACAACACAAATACATCAGGGAATAAATATTCGGCCGAATGTTAAATCATTACCATAAATAAATGAGAATGCCAGCTTGCTCGGTCAACTCGGGTATTCGAATGGGGGGGCAGCGCCACCACCAGACAATCTTTGTTGAACAAAATGGGTAGCCCTATGGGGAACATCACAGCCCATCAATACCGCTCTGCTGTAGGTAGCCCTCTGGGGAACATCACATACCATAAAGTGGTGCTCAGAGTAGGTAGGCACGGCGCCCAAGGATCGTCCAGTGAGGTGAGTAGTAGCGCCAGCCCCCGTTGTAGCACTGGTCAGTCTCCCGTCCCGAGGTAACCTGAGTTGAAAGAGGTCTCGGCGTGGGTGGACATTGTCATTTTATACCCCCGTCAGTATTCATCCAAGCGGGACCATTTGCTAACAATAAG
Source organism: Zoroaster sp. YZ-2022 (assembly GCA_029582265.1). NCBI lineage: Eukaryota > Metazoa > Echinodermata > Asteroidea > Forcipulatida > Zoroasteridae > Zoroaster > Zoroaster sp. YZ-2022. Next base: position 55,488,465 of record CM055819.1, on the reverse strand, counting down.
ACCTATGTCTATAAGAACTATAGATACGAGCCGTTACCAAGACGTATTAGGCCAAAAAAGTATCCGGTTTCTGGTTATAGGTCGGCTTCAAAATCGGTGAGGTGACGGGCTTTTTTTTATATTGCCAACCAGTGAAATACGTGATCCATGTATACGCGGTTATTGAAACCAGACCAAATTTCCCATACGCAAAGTACGGTGGCTAAGAGAGGCCTCACAAATCAGGTAAATACCCTTGTGAAAAAAGTTGTTTAAAACACTGCATGGCAGAATTCCAATCGATCCAACAATTTTGATTGCAATTGGACATCGTTTCATAGTGGGAAAAAAAAAAACTAAAAAATGTGACACGCCGGTCTGAGACCAGAAACTGGAAACCATGTCCACAAAGGATTTAGAGGTTCAACATGGATTGGTATTGTAGAAAAACAAGATGGCTGCGCCGTGATAATATCCTTATGGCAACCTGGTCATCTTAGTAAGGTTGTCAACGCATTATACTCGGACTCATTAATGGATGAAACTCAAGACACAACTTTGTGAGGTTTCGCCACAGCTTAATATAATAAGCTTTATTATAAACTTATTCGCCAGATACCGAATTGATTTGGGCAAGCTGGCATCAAAACATTGGGCTAACAGACCCAAAGAAACAACAGATACAATGGGACACCCAGGTCCAACGTACATGTAACGTAACTACCATTTGGTACCCAGGCCAACCATTAATGAATGGGCACCCAGGCCCAGGGCTAATCAGACCAGAACCCAAATTATATGGTCAAAATCTGTGGGGACAGCCATGTTTGTGTTATGGAAGATACAGCACATCCCACCCCTGAGGTACATAAGAGGGAGTGGTTGACCCCTTTTACAAAGTTAAAATCACAGTGTATTACAAAACACTATCAATATCAGTAACAATATCAGTAACAATAACTATAACACTAATGACACATGTAAAATCATGTGTGTATAGGGAGTTGGCTGTCTTCGAATCCTGTTAAGACGCCACACGTGCACAGCACGCCCCAACAGGAAGAAGAAAGCCCACCACCAATTAATGTAACCAATACACTGGAGTCAAATCTTTAACACTGAATGCGTGATGCAATGCATGAGACAAAATCAGACAGGAGTAAATTAGTACCTGCAACACTGAGGTGGACCCCATCGTATAAAAATAGTGCATGATTCCTCCAGTGAAATTTGTCATGGGGGAAGAATGAAGCCCCAAACAACCTGCAACGAGAACGCGCCCAATTGTTAATTTGCCACCTCCGGACATGTTCCATGGCCTCTTGATCATTTGCCGAAGTAAAATAGGCGTGGCAGAACAGCTGACCAACACCAGCGTAGTATGGGGGGTAATTGATGACAAATTGCATGAAATAGGCAATGCGCTGGCCTCATTTGGGAACATGTCTGTACAGACCCCATGTCGTTCGTACCAATATGAATAATTATAATATCCGGGTATCGTGACCTCATAGAGTGTAAAATCAGGGAGATCACACAAACCAGCCCCACCCTTGCCTTTCCAATATATCCTTACAGGAACATCCAACGGTTGACGAGCACGACGAACAATTGAGTCACCCACTATCCAGACTGTTGCAGGACCTAATCAAATAAATATATTTCGCCAAAAACCAAAGTGCAATTATTTCCCAAAAGGCAAAGCGGATATACCTAAGAACTACTTGTGAACGCCAATTACGACCCCAAATCTTGTATGTGTGACAAAGGAACCCCCAACGCAAAAGCAGTTGTTGCTGCCTCAATCCGAAATGAATGGGGTTGGAAGTTTTGCCCTATGAGCCCTATGTAGTAGTGCTTGTGTAAGCACTGAATTGAAATCCGTCAGTGGACTCCCATCAAAATGACAAAAGAGTATACCCTGTTGTTTGGGGCGCATCACAAAAAGCATGCAATGCTTGGACTGGGCATAGTTTTTTGTCAGCAGTTTGAGCTAACTTGATGACTTGGGGGGACCCAACTGACGGTCTTTACTGCAACGGAATGTACCTTCCACCGAATGGCCTGCCTGTTGAGTAAAGCAGAAACGAATGTTCTCCTACCATTAGGACGGACTCCCCACAGTCTGTTTTGTGAAATTTGCTGTAAACTCCCCAACCCGGCATGAAACCAAAGAAAGCAGAGAGCATTGCCGCTTTGAACATGGCACTTTCATAATGTGATGTGCACATCAATGGTAATGGATTCAATGATGTTTAACAAAATAGGCAGGAAATTGGTACTCTGTCACGTTTGGGAGTATCCCGACGGGCGCCTCAAGAAGTTTGGAAATGATGAAATCCTTAGTAGGGTCTGGCCAACCATGGACTTTATGAAAGTGACCCACCCCTGTGATATAAGTGGTATGTTGATGGCGCCAAGTTGTGCAATGACAACCAGGCCAGAAATTCCCAAATTGTTTGAACTGACGTTGGAAACAGGTTTGCATGCTGGCTTTAAGGTAAAACTGAAAGCATGCCAGCCGCAGGTATACGCCTTATGAGTGTTTGATGCCCATGCCAAGGATAACAAACGCCTTATCTCTGACCCTACCATAGGGGGAAGAAAAGTAAGGGGTCGTGTGGTGCTGCTTGAGGTGCTAACAACATGAAAACGTGAAAGAGAATCATAATATTATTGTCCACCCTGGGACATGAACAGCCTTAAATGCAATGTTAAACTGGAGGCACTGTAGTACAAAAATTCGAAGTAGGTGCATGATCTTGGGGCACTGAGAAGTCTGTTATTAATTATATGCACAACAGCCATATTATCGGAATGAAAGCGTACACCTTTCCTATTGCCTACTTTTGGCCAGCCCAGCATTTCACTGCCAACAAGTGGATACAATTCTAGAAAAGCAATGGATGGCGGATTGGCATGACAGATGGTGGGCCAACGGCCCCTGCGTCCACTGTCCCCTGAAAAAAAGCACCAAACCAATACTTGCTGCCGCATCTGTAAACAGTTCCAACGTTTGATTAGATTTCACCCCACACCGATAAAAGCAGATACGCTATTAAAATTAGTTAAGAATTCCAGCCATTACAATCCTGTTTCGCCCCCCACAGAAAGACGTACTCTGTGGTGAGGTTTAGTTAAACCTTTGTCAATAAAATTAAACGCCGAAAAAGCCTCGGGAGCCACGTTACACACACAAAATTCAATGCACCCACTAATGATTGCATTTCTACTAAAGTGACTTTTTTTCTTTGGCACATGCTTTATTTTCCCTTAAGTGTTATAACTTTTTTAGTGGCACGCGCACCTGCATTTGCTGAGAGTCAATCTCTAACCCCAGATAAGTTATTGACTGCAATGGACCTACAGTCTTCTCAATTGCAAGAGGGACCCCTAGTTTTGAACACATTGCTGAAAAACTCATCTGGTGTGTTTACACTTAGACCATGATTTTGTCAACAAAGAAAAATCATCCAGGTAGTGAGTGATAGATGACGACCTGGAAACTTACAAATGCAAAACTCCAGAAATGTGCCAAATTTGTCAAACAGGGCACATGAGATTGAACAACCCATTGGCAAACATTTGTCAAATAAAAATTTCCCACGAAATGTAAAAACCCAGTAACTCATAGTCTGTCGGTGCCACTGGGAGCAGTCGAAAGGCAGATTTAATATCGGACTTACCCAACCATGCCCTTGGACCCACGTTACGAACCAATTGACTGCTTTATCAAAAGAAGCGTAACGAACGACACAATTGTCCTGATCAACAAAGTCATTAACAGACCCCCCCAGCTGGAAATGAAAGGTGATGTATCAAATTGCAAGTGCGATTAGGGCTCATGTTTGGGTACTAGCCCAATAGGCGAACATTGTAACTGGGGAAATGGAGACCTGTCATATGGTCCTGAGATCCTACCAAGGCTTTTGTTCTTTTCATTTTTTCCAAAACAACATGGGAGCTCTTTTGCAGATTTAAGGCAGTCAGCAATCCGACCAACCTGAGGGCCATTATAGCCAAGTGAAAACCAGAAGTAAACCCTTTCTGTAAAATACCTGCATCTAAAGCATTAGGTACCCAACCAACATGTCCCCAGTACATCTAGCCTAATTGGTGTTGGGGGCACGAAATGCATGAGGTTGCCCAGATCCCACCCCCATTCCAACCTGTGCTTTGCCAACCGCAGCATGCGCTGTTTTCACGCCAGGTGCAGATGGACGAAGGAAGCCCTTATTGCCAATGGTTGCAGCCCCGCACGTGAAGATTACTGCGGGCACACATGTGCACCGTGACTGCCCTGGTAACACCTGGTGCACTTGTGTTGAAAACGCATGCCCTTAAATTGACAACCCCTTAAAACTGTTGAATGCAAAACAAAGGCCTTGTTTTTGGACCCGGGACCCAAAAAGAATTGGAACTACCGGATGGGATGTTGTTTATATGGTTTGTCACTGCTGCCGCAGCAACTGTGAGCCACAACTCAGGTCAACCATACCCCTCAAGTGAACGCGCAGGGTTAGATTCCTGCCGCAATCTGAATTGCTCATCGTAAGCCCTTCCAACCCCACCCAGGAAATTGAAGGGCTGCTGTACGAATGGTTTCATATTTAAGCAATTCACCCCAACGATTTGATGCTTCAAGTGAGAAAAGACACATGTAGGTGTTAAAAAGATTGCCACTTGTCAAGGGAGTCAATTTTTTTTCGTGGTTTAGCAGCCTGCTTCACAACCATCCTACCCCACTAAAGTGAACCCTAGTTCTGGATTTTTTTCCCCTCAAAGAATTAATAGAAGCTGAATTATCCTGAAACAACAGTGAAAAATCAATGTACATGCTTTGCCAAATCTTTTCTTTTTGATAGCAGTAGGAAGTAGGGACCCTAATGGGGCACAAGAACTAACTGTTGGCAAAAGGCTGTGGGAGAAAAAATAGAAATGCAATGGTGTACACACATCTAACCATTGTAAAACTAAAAAGGCCCGCCCTTTCACCTGAAAAACCACTCTGAGTAATGTTACTGTTAACCAAACTACCTGTCACCGAGCATGTTGAAAGCTAGAACAAGAAGGATCATTCAGATACTTGAACTGTTCCCCAGATCCTGGCTGCTGTGTTTGGCAGTGTTCCAATTATTAGATGTTAGAGTCATATTTGCGTGGCTATCACAACTAGTGTCGGTGTGCTGTTGGTTGCTTACTTGCCATACTTGGAGAGGGAGCCCTGGGAATTGGTCACCACATGAAAGTTGGAAGGATTACCAGCATTAGAAGACCCTGCACCATTGGATGTCACAGTGGGGACCACAGGGCATCATGGGTGACGTCACTGACGTGGGCATCGCAGAGGGAGCTACAGGTCAGCGGAAAGCACACTGAAAGGGTCCGTGCCAGTGTTTTGAAGATCGCCGTACCGGTTTCGGTTTCCGTTCCGCTTAGCCGGCTTAGCGGATTCGGTTGCCTTTTTCCGCCGAGGCATTGTTATTCAGACCAGAAGATTTCTTGTCGATGCCAAATATTTCCAATGTCAATGAACTGGAGCGTAGGCCTATTTGTCACTCCATGTAATTAAGTCCCACGATTACAGCGATGTGAGAATGTACAGTCCAAAGTTGGTGTGACCCAAGCCGCCAATCCTTGTAATAATTAATAATTGCAGCACTTCCAGGAAAAAACCAAGGTTGAAGCCGCCAAGTCCATACACATTAACGTCAAACTAGGCCTATACTCCACCGTGAACTTTAAATGTATTATTCACTGCTAGTAGTAGTAGTACTCAGTGCTTTGTTACTGTTAGTAGGCCTTGTGCAATTCCAGGCAAAATGTATTCCAACAGAAAAGGCTAAATCACTGCAATCCATCCGGATAATAACCCAGGTTCTGCTAATTAAATCCCAGTGAAGAGACAGTGCAGATCCCGCCAACTAAATTCCAACAGCTTTTATTCCAAAGTAAAATAAAACAGCATGTAAATTCCCAGAATTTTTTTTTCCAGTTTGCACAAAAAGCTGTGACAGAATGAAGCATACCTGTGTATTTTCCCTCCAAAACCAACACTGATTGCAAAGCTATGCCCTGATTGGTCAAAAAGCTATGAATAATAAGTACTCCACCTGCAAACCTGATTGGTTAAAACTCTTGGCTATGATTGGACCACCATGAATAATTAAGGCTTGATCCTCCACAGGATCCCAATTTCTGCAGAAAAGTTGAGTTTGCATGTGTTACAGTGGCACAGAGTGTTCTCAGAACATTTACATATCACTTATACAGGGAGTGTACATTTTTAAACAAAGCCATTTAAACTATAACAAGAAGTAAACCTGTGTTTCCTCGAGCATAAACAGATTCCGTCAAAATACATTCACAGACAAAATCTCATAGTTAAGCTACGCGCATAGTGCCTTTTACTGAGCCACCGTTTCTTTCTATGTTTGGCTCCCTTGATTCGCCACTGCATGGTGTCATTTACGGCAAGTCGTTGTACTTTTTCTTCAATTCGATGAACCTACTTGATCAAATGATGAAGTCAAAGATAATGATTTTATTGAACCTAAACCATTTACTGTTGTATTATAATGACTCTTTTCATGAAAAAGTTAACATTTTGGTCTGGAGCCAACGCATCAAATAAGAATTGTAAATGCAGTCCATAGACCGTATAAATTATTAATATGTAATATATGTATTTATATGTTTACCAACTCGTTCTGTTAATCAATTATTCATATATTTGTGTCATATGAAATGTAAATTTTCATTTTAGGGTTTTATACAATATTCATACTTTTGTTGGGCTGCACTTGGCCAAAAAAAACAACGGGTTCCTGGGCAAAACCACTGGGGAAAAGGGTAAAGGCCAGGTGGATGGGGAAAGCAGTGGGTAGGGGTAAGGTGGGGGGGGAAAGGGGGGTGGTAGAGGTGGGGTTCAGGGAAGGGCTAATATGAATATATATTATCCACAGACTTCAGAATTTGCTTGAATTAATTTTGTAATTTTAAAAGTAAAACAAATATATAATTTCAACAATCGGAAACACTGAGAAAAGTTATTCACAGGTCGGTGTAGGGCAAATTAAATCAAATGTTTATCTCCGATGCAGGAATTTCATCAACTTATAAATATATAATAATTATAATAATTTTCAAAGTTTCTTTTCGGATGGCTTCTCAGTAAAGACAAGTTATAGTATTTGGAATTCTAAAAGAATTAAATAATACATTTTCTTGTGAAAGATGATGATGGTATCAAACTCTCATAACAATTTTGCTTGATAGGCTGTCATATTATAAATTGAAAAGTTTACTGAAATAAAAATTCTCAAGATCTTGTCAGTATTACATAAAACATATTTCGCCTCCAAAATAAAAATTTTACGGATCAAAAACGTGGAGCTGGCTTCAACAGTCACAAAAAGACATCAGAAACACATACCTTTCACATGACGTCATCGACATAATTGGTAAGGCATACAATCGGCATTATTTGATTTGATTCTTTCACTTTCTTTCATCTTCGTGAACTACGGTGGCGTCCAGGATTTAACCAAACATTTGCCACTACAGAAAAACAAGTTTTTCATAATAATTGTTAACTTTTATACCTGTGCGAAACTGCTGTATTTGCAGTATAATTTCATTACTAAATACCATGCATCTCAACGAGGTTGATAATTTCACTAAGTGTTTTAATGAAATAATCCCAAGATGTAACGTCGCACAGGTGTGTCGGCGTACATACGAGTTTGACGAGCATAGATAAAACCTGATGCGTGGATGTGTGCAGTTTTGTCGCTACAAGCGTGTTTCTACCAATGTTGTATGGTATATTACACCCGGATATGTTTTCGGACCCGCAGATGTCAATGGAGTGTTTTTAAACATTTATGACGTCATCAAATACTGATTTCTGATTGGACCGTGGATAATTCACGCTTTATAGCCCTCAATTGAGTTTTCGTTCGTTTTAAATTACACTAATCGAGTGTATGTGTTACGGCTGTGTTATTTTAAGGATAAAAATATCGTTAAACAATTTGAGAAAGTTTGTAATTTAGATCCATTATACACTATTGGTAATGTTTTATTTGTATTTAATAGTATCCTAATACTTTATTTGAATCAAGATATATGGCCTACATTAAACAACCAACCTGTAAAAGTTTCACTTTATTATGTGTCATTATCCGAGAAAATAATGAAAATGCATTCAGATGTTTCATATTTATTCTTACGTTGATTTGTTTTTGTTTCCGGAGGGACAGCAATTATTTTTGGACATTATTTCACTATTTTACTAATTGTATAGCATATGAGACCAAAATAATTATTATCATCCCTGTTTGATACCATGATCAATTTAACACCAATAAGTTTCATGTAGACCTGTGATCATTTTGTTTTGCAAATTTACCAGTAGGGGCTTACTGACTGAATATTACTTTTTAGATACGTCTTCCTTTCCACTATCAAGATACTGATAACAATTTTAACAGCACAATTGTTTATCATGGCCATCATTTCACAAGACTTGCCTTTGTTTATGAAGCGTAAACCGCAAGGGAATAATTAAGTCCTGCCAGTTTCACTGTGTGGCGCGCTGCTCACAGTCGAGTTATGAAAAAGGTTCAAAAATGTTGGGATGGGTTTACAAAAATAGCTACAAAATCGCAGGTCGCAGGTGGTCGCAGCTAATTTTGGTATTAAAATGTTGCTGAAAGGTTCAGCTTCAGGAAAATATGAGAATTTAGGCAGGAATCAGCGGGAATTTCTAGTTCCAACAAAAAAGCTATATTTTATCATTTTTAAAACAAATTCTCAGTTTTTGCTAATGAAATCAAAAAGCTAATTTACAATTGATTTAATTTTTAAAGAATATAGATCATGCACTAGGTTTACTTCAATTTACATGATGATAGCTTCTGTCAAAAGCCCACAATGACAATTTTAAATTTATTACCAGCAACCGGCTTTTAATAAAAATAAATCCAGTTTTTTAAGATTGTAAGGCAGTTCTACAGTCATGAAATATTAATTTGACTTAAATTGTTTATAAAAATAGTCGTATGGGTCTTAGCAAGCTAAAAATGTAAAATAAATAAAATCTGGATCATACGCAATGACCCTTTGGCGCACTGTGGTTTGCCCACTGTGCGGCGCATAGTGCCTTTACTGAGCCACCGTTTCTTTCTATGTTTTGCCCCTTGATTCGCCACTGCATGGTGTCATTTGGCAAGTCGTACTTTTCTTCAATTTGATGAACCTACTTGATCGAATGATGAAGTAAAAGATAATGATTTTATTGAACCTAAACCATTTACTGTTGTATTATAATGACTCTTTCATGAAAAGGTTAACATTTTGGTCTAAGCCAACACATCAAATAAGACTTGTGATTGCAGTCCATCGACCGTATAAATTATTAATATGTATATTAATAATTAATGTGATATTAATAATTTATATGTTTACCAACTCGTTCTGTTAATCAATTATTCATATATTTGTGTAATATGAAAATGTAAATTTTCATTTTAGGACTTTATACAATATTCATACTTTTTGCTTGGCTGCACTTACAATAATAACGGGTTCCCAGGAAAACCACTGGGGAACGTTTATAAGTCCAGGTGGACGGGGGAAGCATCTCAACGAGGTTGATAATTTTCACTAAGTGTTTTTATAATAAAATAATCCCAAGATGTAACGTCGGCACAGGTGTGTCGACGTACATGAGTTTCGACGAGCACACATAAAACCTGATGCGTGGATTTTATGTGTGCAGTTTTGTCGCACAAACGTGTTTCTACCAATGTTGTAACTTCTCTTCAAGCCATTATACACTAAGGTGTAGGGTTGTCAAAACTGCATCTAAACGTATTCGTACTTTTTTGAAACAGGATATACCTATATTAAAAAACCATCCATTAAAAGTTTAAGCTTGTTGCGTTGCGTCATTAATAATAATAAAAAATGCATTCAGATTTGTCATATTCATTCTAACATAGAATTTGTTGAATTCAGTTGGGAAATTATTGTACGTGGGACAACAAATTATTTAAGAGATGTTTGATACCATCAACAAATTTACACCAATTAAGCCAGTTGCATGTATAACTGCACTGTAACAAATATGTATTTTTACAGAGAAAATTTCACAGAAACAGGATGTTTTTTATTTTCACAACACTTTAAATGTAAAATAACATTTTTCTTGGATTTCAAATAACAAATTGCCTGTATTTTTAACATATGGATGTAAATTGTTTTACAGATTTTTGTAAACTATAAAAGCAAATTAGAATTATCTTTAAAACAAAACATCTGTATTTTTATATCAAAGTGTCTGGCGATGCTGCTGCCATCACTTTTGATGTAAATTTACAGAATTTTTTTTTACAGTGTGTGAATATTTACGTTTTGTCGATATTACCAATGCAGTGTATACCCAGCATATTAAACTGGGATGTAAATTACTCCATGAGTTGTGTTTACTTGAATCTACTACGGTATTTTGGTTTTGATTTTGGTTCTGGGGAGTGGGGGGTCGAGTTGTCCAATATAAACACCACTGCATGTCGCAGTGTAAGGACATTCAAAACCCTACACAAATACATAGGGCCATTAAGTGGACTGACACCACAAGCCACCAGCTTCGCACTCACTATTTAAAACCCCTCCCCATATCAACAAAGGATTTAGAGGTTCAACATGAATTTGGTATTACTAGAAAATACAAGATGGCTGCGCCGTGATAATATCCTTAGGCAACTTGATCATCTTAGTAAGGCTGTCAAATAAGCTGCGGCGCATAGTGCCTTTACCGATTACCACCGTTTCTTTCTGTTTAGCCCCTTGATTCGCCACTGCATGGTGTCATTTGGCAAGTCGTACTTTTCTTCAATTTGACGGACCTACTTGATCGAATGATGAAGTAAAAAGATAATGATTTTTATTGAACCCTAAACCATTTACTGTTGCATTATAATGACTGTTTTTATGAAAAGTTAACATTTTGGTCTGAGCCAACGCATCAAATAAGACTTGTGAATGCAGTCCATCGACCGTATAAAATATTAATATGTAACGAGGCTTTGAAAATTACGCAGCAATTTGTTCATGTCACCATTGTAAAAATTCCCCATTGCCATTACACTGTATTTGTCAATTATAAAGATTTGCTCTTCAATCATTATATGACGCCATTAGTATCACAGGTACTTCACGTACACTGCACATACACCGGGATCAACGCGTATGAGGGATGGAGGTGAGGATATAACTGGAGAAACATGGGCGTCGATGGAGTCTTAAAATGGGAGGCATATGGCCAAACAAATAGGCTTACATGAGAACTTATGGTACATTCACAGAAGCACGAGAGGGGACACACACCTTTATAATAAAACCATGCTTTAATCCCCTAAATCCAAAAAGGAATAAAATACTTTATTAAACGTTTCATAACGGTTACCATTTTGTCTAAATAGTTATCACGGGAGATCAGCGTGACGGACCCTCAGTTGTCCAAGTCTCGTGTGAGTCTCGTGTTGTTTATGAGAACCTCAGTTGTCCAAGTCTCGTAGTGAGTCGGTGTCTTGTTTATGAGACCCTCAGTTGTCCAAGTCCCGTAGTGAGTCCGTGTGTTGTTTATGAGACCCTCAGTTGTCCAAGTCTCGTAGTGAGTCCGTGTGTTGTTTATGAGAACCTCAGTTGTCCAAGTCTCGTAGTGAGTCGGTGTCTTGTTTATGAGACCCTCAGTTGTCCAAGTCTCGTAGCGAGTCCGTGTCTTGTTTATGAGACCCTCAGTTGTCCAAGTCTCGTAGTGACTCCGTTTCTTTTAAATCACACACTCAGTTGAGAAAGTCTCGTAGTGAGTCCGTGTCTTGTTTATGAGATCCTCTGTTGTCCAAGTCCCGTAGTGAGTCCGTGTGTTGTTTATGAGACCCTCAGTTGTCCAAGTCTTGTAGTGAGTCCGTGTGTTGTTCGGGAAAAATCCGAAACCGGGAAAACGATCACTAAACACAGCAGAGTAGTACGCCAGTCTCCAACGACTTTGACAAAGTCACAAAGCATTACGTGAATTCCAGAGCCTAAATTGCACAGAGATTCTAGAATGAATATAACATGATTTTGAACATTCAATTTGCCTTCCCTGCTATTCAGCTATCCATGTAATGTTGTGTTCGGGGTCCCGCAGCTCTGGACTTACTCTTTCCAAATTTTTCAGGTGAGTGGGGAACTTTGCCAAATCTGAATGGTTGTATATGATCATGCTACAGATTAAGGAAATTAAAAAGAGTAACCTGACGTGTTCTAGTCAATAGGGTTCGACACTGACAAGCTTTTAGGGGAGCAGAACAAAGCGTGTATAAATAAGTTGACTCCAGAGACTACAGAGATTTTTCAACATTTTACGCACACGGGATTTATGGACATCACTGGGAGTTTCATCATTTTCAGCATTCGATGATTTGGTTTTTAGACTGGGCTTATCTCGGAAACCAGAAAAAGTGGTTTAGTGATATAAAAAGTAAGAACCTAAGGTCCTCTTAGTGTCTATTGAGCAATCGTTAAACTATTGGCCCAAACTATTCTATTAAGTTTGCTTCATTTGTTTACTAGATTTGATAGCAACTTTTCTGAGTGCAATAGCTTCTGGAAGCAGACAAAAGAAGAGTCGATAATTGACAGTCCTAATACCTGTACAAAGCTGCTAATGTAGCCTGGAACATCAATGCCACTGCCATTGCACTTACTTCACTAATCCTCCCACAACAGTCAAAACTACTATGATTTAAAGACCTTTACTACTTAAATTTAGGAAAATTTATATGTATAAATACATGAACAATGCATTACCTGGTTGTTTTAGCTCATGTTTTACATTAACCTCAAATATACATTCATACAATACTGAAGTGCTTCCAAAAATATCCATATGTCTGTTACAGTCGAACCTCATTGTTTAAAATAGTCTTATTCAGCGTGGTGTTAATTACTGAACAGTTTTAGTGAATCTATAAAACGTCACCCTCTCAGGCTATATTTGTCCCAAAAAAATAATACAACAAAATAAATAAAATAAAAAATAAACTTCTTTGATGCATATTCATAACTTCCAACTTTTAATTTATTTCGTATTGTTTATGTCTTAGCACCTGCATGCACACTCGTATGTTTTTGTAGTCCTTCGTCCTGTTTGTCTCCTTGTCTGTCCCTAGTGTTAGGGCACAAAAGCATTTTTTAAGCTTCACACCAAACCTAAATGTTGTCCTTTGTGTAATAATTTCATATATATTCAATGTACCTGTAATACTGTATTGCAAACCTATTACAAGCAATGTATATTTCTATTTCCAAGGACAGCATTGAAATAAATGTATTATCAATCAGTAAGTAATCCCTGTCTGACCCAGGAGGTCCGGTTTGGCTGGGTATTCAAGCATTGAACAAATTATCCTCTCAATCGTTCAACAATTGAATCGTCTTTACTCAATGGGCCCTATAGGGACCATTTGCCTAAGCATTACAATTTACAGCTATTTTTAAATGTTGCAAATAAATGACCAGGTTATTTTTTTCTTTGTTATTTTCTCATTAACGACAACGGCTGCTGAAACCTTCACAGGTTGGTCATTCAATGAATAACTTAATTCAAAGAAAGTACATTGGTAAAACTTGTAGCTTTGCTCGGTGAGGAGGATAGCAGATCATTGTGATATTGATGTGAACATCGATAGTTCTGGAAGAACTGGAGGTACAACTCGACGTTTCGATCAGCATGCTCTGATCTCCTGAGGACGACTGTATATTATACCGATCGAAACGACGAGTTTGTGGCCTGTACCAGTCTTTCAGAACTAATTACTACCAACTGAGCATTTCACATGGTGTCACCGCAATTAGTCTTACTTAAGATTACTTTTAGAAGCAGTTTTTTCGAATAATACCAATAGTGTATAATAGTTTTAAACGTGAAAATGTCACTTGCCTTTGCTTCGATCTGTTTAATGTATAGGCCTACGTTATTTCACACTCACTGCATTTCTGGCGGTATAATTTCATCACCAAATACCATGCATCTCAACGAGGTTGATAATTTTTCACTAAGTGTTTTAATGAAATAATCCCAAGATGTAACGCTTACAGGTGTGTCGGCGTACATACGAGCTTGACGAGCATACATAAAACCTGATGCGTGATTTTATGTGTGCAGTTTTGTCGCTACAAACGTGTTTCTACCAATGTTGTAACTTCTTCAAGCCATTATACACTAAGGTGTAGGCTGTCATCAAACTGCATCTAAACGTATTCGTACTTTTTGAATCAGGATATACCTATATTAAAACAACCAGCCATTAAAAAGTTTCAGCTTGTTGCGTTGCGTCATTAATAATAATAAAAATGCATTCAGATTTGTCATATTCATTCTAACGTATAATTTGTTGAATTCAGTTGGAAATTATTGTACCTGGGACAACAAATTATTTAAGAGATGTTTGATGCATCAACAAATTTGTTACACCAATTGCTTAAAGGTAGTTGCATGTATAACTGTGATTATTTACGTTTTGTCGATATTACCAATGTAGTGTATACCCTGCATATTAAACTGGGATGTAAAATTACTTCATGAGTGGCGTTTACTTGAATGTACTACGGTATTTTGGTTTTGATTTTGGTTTTGGGGGAGTGGGGGTCGAGTTGTCCAATATAAACAACCACTGCATGTCGCAGTATAAGGACATTCAAAACACTACACAAATACAGGGCCATCGGGCGGACCCAGGCACCACAAGCCACCAGCTTGCACTCACCTTATTTAAACCCCTCCCATATCAACAAAGGATTTAGAGGTTCAACATGGATTGGTATTGCTAGAAAAACAAGATGGCTGCGCCGTGATAATATCCTTAGGGCAACTTGATCATCTTAGTAAGGTTGTCATATAAGCTGCGGCGCATAGTGCCTTTTACTCTTTCTATGTTTTAGCCCCTTGATTCCGCCACTGCATGGTGTCATTTGGCAAGTCGTACTTTTTCTTCAATTTGATGAAGCTACTTGATCGAATGATGAAGTCATAAAGATGATTTTGTTGAACCTAAACCATTTTCTGTTGCATTATAATAATTTTTCATGAAAAGGTTAACATTTTGGTCTGAGCCAACGCATCAAATAAGACTTGTGAATGCAGTCCATCGACTGTATAAAATATTAATATGTAACGAGGCTTTGAAAATTACGCAGCAATTTGTTCATGTAACCATTGTAAAAATTCCCCATTGCCATTACACTGTATTTGTCAATTATAAAAGAGTTGCTCTTCAATCATTATATGAACCCATTAGTATCACAGGTACTTCACGCACACTGCACATACAGGATCAACGCAAGGAGGGATGGAGGTGAGGATATAAGTGGGAGAAACAGGGGCGGATCAAGGGTCTTAAAGGGAGGCATATGGCCAAACAAATTGGCTCACATGAGAACTTATGGTACATTCACAGAAGCACGGGAGGGGGACACGCTACTTTTATAATTAAACCATGCTTTAATCCCCTAAATCCAAAAAGGGAATAAAATACTTTATTTATAATAAACGTTTCATAACGTGTTACCATTTTGTCTAAATAGTTATCACGGAGATCAGCGTGACGGACCTCAGTTGTCCAAGTCTCGTAGTGAGTCCGTGTCTTGTTTATGAAACCCTCAGTTGTCCAAGTCTCGTAGTGAGTCGGTGTCTTGTTCATGAGACCCTCAGTTGTCCAAGTCTCGTAGTGAGTCCGTGTGTTGTTTATGAGACCCTCAGTTGTCCAAGTCTCGTCGTGAGTCCGTGTGTTGTTTATGAGACCCTCAGTTGTCCAAGTCTCGTAGTGAGTCCGTGTCTTGTTCATGAGACCCTCAGTTGTCCAAGTCTCTCATAGTGAGTCCGTGTGTTGTTTATGAGACCCTCAGTTGTCCAAGTCTCCGTATGAGTCGGTGTCTTGTTCATGAGACCCTCAGTTGTCCAAGTCTCCTAGTGAGTCCGTGTCTTGTTTATGAGACCCCTCAGTTGTCCAAAGTCTCGTAGTGAGTCCGTGTCTTGTTTATGAGACCCTCAGTTGTCCAAGTCTCGTAGTGAGTCGGTGTCTTGTTCATGAGACCCTCAGTTGTCCAAGTCTCGTAGTGAGTCCGTGTCTTGTTTATGAGACCCTCAGTTGTCCAAGTCTCATAGTGAGTCCGTGTCTTGTTCATGAGACCCTCAGTTGTCCAAGTCTCGTAGTGAGTCCGTGTGTTGTTTATGAGACCCTCAGTTGTCCAAGTCTCGCAGTGAGTCTGTGTGTTGTTTATGAGACCCTCAGTTGTCCAAATCTCGTAGTGAGTCGGTGTCTTGTTTATGAGACCCTCAATTGTCCAAGTCTCGTAGTGAGTCCGTGTCTTGTTTATGAGACCCTCCGTTGTCAAGTCTCGTAGTGAGTCCGTGTCTTGTTTATGAGACCCTCAGTTGTCCAAGTCTGGTGTCAGTCCGTGTCTTGTTTATGAGACCTTTCGTTGTCCAAGTCTCGTAGTGAGTCCGTGTCTTGTTTATGAGACCCTCAATTGTCCAAGTCTCCGTAGTGAGTCCGTGTCTTGTCTATGAGACCCTCAGTTGTCCAAAATCTCGTAGTGAGTCCGTGTCTTGTCTATGATTGATACGTTCCAATCTCATCATATATTATACTATGACAAAGAACATGTTATTTCTATGGGTAAACCCCATATACACTACTCAAAAGAAATAAATGAACACCGTATTAAATAAAACATCAGCTATACAGTTATTGATAGTATCTGAAACATCCCTTGAAATCTTCCTATTTGAGGTGCTATCATTATAAATAAATTCATACAATAATTTCCCAACTGTATTTTGACATCTTGAGACGAGAATACAATGTTAGAATGAATGAAAGATCTGAATGCATTGGGGTAAACTGCCCGTTTACGTTGCAGGCGCGTTGTACGAAGTGCAGTTGACAGTTGACTTGATGCTAGGATGATGGAAGGAGCGCTGGCTGGCTGTGTGGGTGGGCTTCTGTAAACGTCGTGGTGCAAGGAGCCGTCTGGATTTTTGGAGATGCTAACATCAAAGAACGAGATCTTTGGCGTCTTCTTCTACTTCCATTGTAAACTTGATGCTGGGATGATGCTCGTTGAGTTGTTGTAGGAAGTCCTGGGTGCGTCTCTGCCGGCCGTGGCCATACAACAAAAGGTGTCATCCACATAGCGGAGCCACAGGCTGGGTCGCAGGTCGGTAGTGTGGAGGGAAGATGTTTCAAACTCTTCCATGAAAATGTCAGCAAGGACCGGGTATAGAGGAGATCCATGGAGGTCCCAGCTGTCTGCTCTGTAGAACTTACCCTGAAATGAAAACAACTAGAAGAAACACATTAGTAATAGATCATAGATCATGGGCAGGGAGAGTGAAGTGCGGTCATCAAGGAAGGTCTTGTTTGAGTCTCTCCTTCACCAGGAGGCATGTCTTCAGTTGGGACATTGGTGAAAAGCGAGACAACATCAAAACTAACCAAGATGTCGCTTGGTTGTAGAGTGAGACCCCCGTGATCTCAACGAACGACTGGAGTTGGACATGGTGCTGAGTGAGACCCACCAAGGGTCGGAGGATCTTTAATAGCCAGGTACTGAGCTGTGTTGTATGTGGGTGATCCTCTGGGATATTCATAACTATAATACAAGAAGTGTAACAAACTTTCATATAAGTGCTGCAAGAACCTCAAATTTTAAATAAACTATTAGGCAATAAATAGACACAATCAGCGACCAGAGTCACGTGACTCATAGTGGGTATAAAATGTAAACAAACCAAGCAAGCGACGCGCAGTGTATGGAAAAGCATGGCTTCTTCCAAGTGCTTCTGCTGTACAAGGCACATCATAGATGTTGCATTTGTTGGTTGGAACACGAGTTTAAGTTCTCTAAACCGATCGGAGATGTTCCCAATTTTAATTTCCAAACATTACGCACATTATCAATGCGCGAAGAAGTTTTTATCCGGAACTAGGGCAAGGCTCGGCCACCACTCATTTTGGAGCGATCTTCAATGTTTGTTCAACTCTTTCATATAAAAATACACCACAGACTTTTAAAAAACATGAAATTTTCACAAGTTTAGAAAATTCACTGTTGAAAAAACGTAACTGTTTCATTTTCCAGTCGGTAGCAAGAACGTCAATGTCACTTTGGGGACCTTCGTATTTTAACGTTTTCGACTTAGTTTTCAACCGAGTTTGCGTCACTAATTGATCGATATCTTCACAACGGTCGCAGTTTAGTGGATGAAAATTATATTAGATAGTTCATTAGTTATTCCTCACCCCAGTAAAGTATAAATTTTTATCTGAAGCGATGTGGATTAAACAGATTTTTTAATTTACAGCTATCCAGAACCAGGAAAATCCGAAACCGGGAAAACGACTGTTATTAAATACAGTAGAGTAGTACGCAGTCTCCAACGACTTTGACAAAGTCACAAAGCATTACGTGAATTCCAGAGCCTAAATTGCACAGAAATTCTAGAATGAATATATTTTGAACATTCAATTTGCCTTCCTTTGCATTCAGCTATCAATGGGTCGTTCTTTTAAAACCCTCATGCAGCTCCCATACACAGCCCACTGCTGGTTTGTTGTTATTTGTACCCACTATACATCACGTGACCACTACTAGCTCGGAGTCGCCGATTGTGTCTATTGTGGTAAACACTTGCCAATTCATATTTTTGTGGTCCACAATGTATCGTGTTCCAATATGTATTGTGATCCACAATGTATCAAGAAACTTCAAGTGTGGAAACAATAAAGCGTAACTCTCACACCGCCTTTTTGTGTTTGTCTAAGTGTTCGCCGGTGCATCGGGGTCCCGCAGCTCTGGACTTACTCATTTCCAAATTTTTCAGGTGAGTGCATGGGGAACTTTTGCCAAATCTGAATGGTTGTATATGATCATGCTACAGATTAAGGAAATTAAAAAAGAGTAACTCTGACGTGTTCTAGTCAATAGGGTTCGACACTGACAAGCTTTTAGGGGAGCAGAACAAAGCGTGTATAAGTTGACTCCAGAGACTACAGAGATTTTTCAACATTTTACGCACACGGGATTTATGGACATCACTGGGAGTTTCATCATTTTCAGTATTCGATGATTTGGTTTTCAGACTGGGCTTATCTCGGAAACCAGAAAAAAGTGGTTTCGTGATATAAAAGTAAGGCCTAAAGTCCTCTTAGTGTCTGTTGACCAATCGTTAAACTACTGGCCCAAACTATTCATTGAGCTTGTTTCATTAGTTTAAGTAAGACTAATTGCGGTGACACCATGTGGAATCTCAATTGAGTAGTAATTAATTCTGAAAAGAACTGGAGGTACAACTCGACGTTTCGATCAGTGTGCTCTAATCGTCCTCAGGAGAATGCCGGACTCTGTGGAATGCTGCTGCTGTAAGTGGCTGCTGGAGGATTACGCGAAGACAGGATGCTGGTTTACTAGATTTGATAGCAACTTTTCTGAGTGGAATAGCTTCTGGAAGCAGACAAATACCTATACAAAGCTGCTAATGTAGTCTGGAACATCAATGCCACTGCCATTGCACTTACTTCACTAATCCTCCCTACACAACAGTCAGTAATCCCTGTCTGACCCAGGAGGTCCAGTTTGGCTGGGTGCATTCAAGCATTGAACAAACTATCCTCTCAATCGTTCAACAACTGAATTGTCTTTACTCAATGGGCCCTATAGGGACAGGTTGACTAAGCATTATAATTTACGGCTATTTTTTAAATGTTGGAAATAAATGACCAGTTTATTTTTTCTTGTTATTTTCTCATTAACTACACAACGTAATAAGCTGAAACCTTCACAGGTTGGTCATTTAATGAATAACTTAATTCAAAGAAAGTAAGGTTACTTTAGAAGCAGTTTTCGAATAATACCAATAGTGTATAATAGTTTTAAACGTGAAAATGTCAATTGCCTTTGCTTCGATCTGTTTAATGTATAGGCCTACGTTATTTCACTCACTGAGTAATAGAAACCCAATACGCTCGCCTCAGTTAATCATCAATCAAAAACTTCACAAAAGAAGCTCCTGTCAGTTTAAGGTGAGTTCATAATTACATACGTTATAGTTACTATGGTTACAGCAGGCAACGCAAAACAGAAAGATGTGAGCAGTTGTGGTACGGTGCGGCACTTTGAAAGCCAGCTGTGTTTTGGAGCGGATGTGTAATTCTAAATTCAGTCAACATCTGTACTCTGAAGTTTACAATGAGATATTCTCGTTTCATTTTGGCCCTGATTTTGCCATTTACTTTGGCAATCACCATGTCCCTGTGATCTATGTAAATGGGGACATGTGTGGCTATGACCCAGGCTGAACCCGGTGATGACCGCGCAGCCCTTATGACGAAGGCTTTCGCCAACTTTAAATCAACTTGTCGAAAGGGCGGGAACAAAGTGTCGAAAGGACATGGTAAGTAATCAACTTTTAACATGAATTTGCGCTGAAAAGCACTATGAGTAACGACACTTATAAGGACAGTTCAAAGAATGCAGTTTTAAAAGAAAAATATACTTCTGAGAAATTGCACAATTCTATCAAAATAATCTATCGTTAGATTTTAATTAATTTAAAATAATTTGACAAAATGTATGATAGCATAACATTTCAATAAATACGTGTCATGTACATTTGTGATCATTTATTACTTTTGCAATTATCAATAGTGTATAAGAGTCTTGAAGCGACTTAAATCTGTCCTAAAGGCATTGTACAAATAAATAGAAATCTCGTCTATTTCATTTATTTTGGACAAGAAATAAGAAATGCATAACTTCGCCGTAAAACAGTTTCGTGTAGGAATATGTCCAAATCATTTCATTGCACGAATTCCTCGAGTCGATATGTATTACAAGAAGTCTATTACCTACATAGGTAATAAACTTATGGTATTACGTGATCAAACGATATTAAAGGGAAAGTACCAGAGCAAAACAGATTTTTACCAGGGTGCTGAATTGTTTGGATAATGGCGGCGAGCGAGTAGCACGACGATGTATCGGCGTGGTGTCAAAAGATGTTGGTACACTTTCACTTAACCAACTTTCATTGGTTAGTTTGGGGTTCCCTGTGACCCGCAGTCGCTTCTGCATGTTAACATATTGCACGTTTCATTATCATGGCGGCATTTTGAAATGAGCATAATCACAACCGAACAACTGATACACTCTCTGTAAGCGTTGGTTATAAATAAATGTACCGTTTTGCTTGTGTTCCTAAGTACAGACTTATGTAGGTTAATCGAGTAAAGATCGCGTACTTTTGTTTACATTTAAGAGAGGTCATAAAGAAAACAAAATAGTTTTTTTTATCAACCCAAGATAAAATATTGTAAATAGTAAGTAATTTTGTCCGAACCCCTTTTTGTCTCAAATTTAGAATAGGGTGTGGTCTACTGGATGAAAACAGTCGCCCTCACTTACGTTTACACATGCAACAGCGCTAATATTTTGAATGTTATTACAACATTATTTGGCCAATACTTGAGTGATTTCGTCGACTGAAGGATGTTTTTGCAAGTATGACATCAGGAAGGCGTTTTGTTTTCCCCAAGTGGACATTGGTCTTTTTCTGAATTCGAGACAAAAGGGGCTCAGAGAAAGTGACTTTTTGCAATATCTTACTGTGTGTTTAGATGATAAAATGTATATTGTTTTAAGTTTCCTCTCTCAAAATATTATTAATATTATTAATTAAAATATTATTAATGTATGCTTAGAGCCCCGATATCTTCAATCCAATTCCACTTCAGAACTTTTTGATTTCAGTATGCATTTCTAAACAAAAATGTCAAATCATTTCTGACTATTGTGTTTGTTTTCTTCAGCACATCCATATATGCACCAAAAGATGTAAATGGTTTTTTTTTTTTTTTTTTTTGGGGGGGAGGGACTATTAATGCCTACCCCCCACTGAGCGAATTGTTTTCGGAGAACAAATTGTTCATGCTTACCCCCCCCCCATCGAACAATTTTTAACGTGTTACATTTCACTCCCCTTCCCATTTCAATTTGATCTTCTCAAAAAATTAATTATTATAGCTTTGATTATTATTATAGCTTTGTATTTTTGGTAAATGTGTTTGTACTTCAGAACTTGTGATTTCAATATGCATTTCTTAACAATGGAAATGTCAAATCATTTCTGACTATTGTGTTTGTTTGCTTTTTGGGAGGAGGACTATTAATGCCTACCCCCATTGAGCGAATTGTTTTCGGAGAATTGTTCATGCTTACCCCCGCTCCCTCATTGAACGATTTTTAACGTGTTTCATTTCACTCCCCTTCCCATTTCAATTTGATCTGCTCAAAAAATAAATTGTTATAGCTTTGATTATTAATATACATTTTTGTAGAGATATCTGCCCGCTCATCTTAAAGGGACATTACACCTTTAAATTTAATTAAATGTTGATGATGCTATGCCAAATAATAGTAATTTATTATTTTGTAAATGTTTTCATCAAATTAAACAAATCGGTTGTCTTGTTATAAGCGACAAATTATCTAAAACACAAGCATAGATTAGTTTTTTCAGCTAGGCGCGTCGTCAAGTGGGAGAGGGCCGAGAACACGGCCGCTTTCCCAGTCCATTTTCTTCTTGTTAACAAACAAGCAAGAAAGCAAGAAAGCAAGCAAACAAAGAAACAAACAAACAAACAAACAAACAAACGAGATTTGGAACAAACAAATCAGGGCACAGTAAAACTAATTTCGGAATGGTTTAGATAAATATTGTTGACAAATTAATGATTAAAATGTATATTTTATATTATAGGAAAGAACTACAGTACTATAGTGTTCTTTTAGATTTAATTTCACTTCAAGTAATGTTTCCATGCAGACATTATATGAAATGAATATTTGAAGAACAATATCATGAATATTGAAAATGAATTAAATGTTGTAACCTTATTGTTTTGTTAAATTTTAACAAACGCATAGCCATTATTAAAATGCATGGAACAATTCATATTTTTTTTTAAGAAATGGGTGCATCAGGTATGTTTTAAATGAACAGCTCTATACCACGTAGGATTCGTTCCCATAGGGCATGCCAGTAGTTAGGTGCGGAGCTAACTTGACCGCACGTAACAAAAGTAATGCAGGAACAGCCTTAACAACAGCAGGCGCGGATCCAGGGGCCGCGGGGCACATGCCAGGCAAATTGAGTAAAAAATTAAAAAAAAATTAAAAAGGAAAAAAAAAAAAAGGGGAGGTCAGAGAAAGGAGGTAGCCTAACAAAAATACCGGCGACATATTAAGCATCTGCTGTGTCTACTTTTGGCATAAAATAAATACTGAAAAATGCAATAAGAAAAAAGATTACCGGTATCAATCATGCCATGGAACTGAAACCCTCTTTGAGAGAAAACCGAAGTATTTCCCGGAACTCGGGATTTCAACTCTCTCCATCTCAACATCTAATCCTCTTGGGAAGTTTATTACCGGTTAAATGGCCACAGCCAGCAGGAAACAATTGATCACTTGACTGAATGATTTGCTAGTTTTGCCAAAATCCTTTTGAGTGGCCTAAACGCACACATTCTTTTCAATTAATAAAATATCCAGTGCCATCATGTCCAGTAATGAAACCATGTATTATTTTTTGATCGTTGAAATTGGTGCCACAAACAAATAGACCTTGGCTTTTAAAAGAGAAAATCGTCTCATCATGATAAAGTTGTATTTGTACCCCAAAACCACGAACGTTCTTTGACCAAAGTACATCACGTAGTATACTTCGTTTGAGCAGCTTAATTATCTAGGCTCCTTACCAAAATTCCTTTGCAGTGAATATAGCCTTGAATGCAAGGCTGTGGTGCATCTCAACAAAATTATGGTCGTATCATCTCTCCGTTAGTTACTAGTTAGTAAGTTTTGTTTATAGGCCTGCTTCAAACGTCAAACATTTGCAGTATCTAATTCAAATAATGACCCAAAAATTTACATTACATGTAATAAGGAGAAACTGCTGGAACAGTTCGGAAACGCATGAAAGTGTCTTTTCCCTGATGTTGAAGAGGCTGCTTTGACCTGGTTCAAAGCTGTACGGCTGAAAACATTCCGATTTCGGGTCCAATTCTTCAAGAAAAGGCCAGGTCTTTGGCAAAGAAGTTAGGACATCCAGACTTCAGCTGCAGTGATGGGTGGCTTGACCGTTTCAAACACGCCAAGGCTAACGTCAACGCGGTGCTGGAAATGCGCTCAATCCTTTTTTTAGCTCTATTGCGTAGCCAAATCTCACCAATGAGTTGTATAAGGTAGGTCATAATTGATTTCGAAAGCGTTAACAATAATTTTATATTTTTGGAAAACTTTAAAACAAAAATCATGCCATTTGAAACAAATTAATAAATATGTGAGACGTTTATAACAAATTTTAAAATGTTGCATCTTGTGCTTAATTCCCCGTGCTACAATAGGTTACTTTGCGGGCGTACGATAATTTATGCACGCAAGGGGGGGGGGGGGGTAGAATGGCGACCACGGCTAACTCGAACCTCCGCATAAGTCGAAGTTTGAGTTCATTCCCCTGAGATTTGACTTATCGAGATTTCACTGTATTTGAATTAGACACGGCAGAAAGTCGACGTTTAAAGCAACTGACTTCTGCCGTAAGTTCGACAGGCAGGTCTTGCCGCTCTGAACGCCAGCTCGTCTCTGGACTCTTTCAAGCGAAGAGATGTTTTTGGTGATATGGGGTTTCCAAGCAGTGCTCCCATATCAAAGATATGGTCTAACCAGTGTGAAGTATAATTTCTCTTCGATGGACTTTCAGGACAGTCTCAGTTAGCCCTTAGCAATCTTCTGAGGATCTGATTGATTTATTTTAGTCAACCCATTCTTAAAGACAATTTTCCTCCACGAATTTAGCTAATGGAGATGACTTCATGAAGTTTAACACAGCCTCATTATGGCAATTAATTGATTGCAGTTTCTTTTATATTATATTTGATTTTCCACAAGCTTCGGTGATAAAAATATCCAACGATGTGTCTCATAAAAGGTTGATAAAAAGGATTAAAAATTAAGGGTGCAGAGTAAAAAATAAAGCCACCATCCAAGGTGAACAGCGCCTTCAGTTTGGTGTACTGTCATTATTGAGAAAAGTGGATTTTTGTATCAATTTCAATGATGATTATAGTGACTTTTCAAATACTTCCCAAAATTAGTTAGTCTACATTTCGTTTGCAATCGGTAGTCTATGATCGGGTGCGAAGCAAGCTAGTCTGGTTTCTTGACCCAATTCCTCCACGTCTACAAATTGTTCCGTTTCATCTGAAGAAGGGTCAGGGTACCGTGGAAATTACAATCGCCTATGTCAATTTACTGTCGGATTCTACGCCAGTACGCATAGGCCTGCGAAGTACGATGAGTCTTGCAGCTGATGGTTTTAACACAGGGCAAGGAACAGTATGAAATCAAGCCTTTTCTTGAAAATTTCAACTGGACTGAATTCCGGATAAATTAAAACTGAAGTCAAAAACTGCAAATTAAATGCCAAAAATCGGGAGGAGAAACTTATATTGTTGTAGTCATGACATTGCTAAAATAATGGCTAAAAATAATGGCTAAAATAATGATATATATATATATATATATATATATATATATTCTCCATATAATCTTGAAAACTTTTGCAAAAAAAGTCAGGTGAAACTGGCCAGGAATCGTCTCAGATTGCACCACAGAGCATCCAGAATCAAAAAATTTCCGGGGCCCTTAAGCAGGCCCCGGACCCAACGCCGTAAGGGCTTCGCACTTCGCGCTCGCATTTAATAATAATAACAATAATAACTAGATATAAGTTTTTGTCATAACAAAAACAAGGTGTTCGGTTGAAGTTAAAATGGTTACGTCATCAATTCGAAGTGTTGGAGAAGTCAAATGTTAACGTCTGTTGAAGTTCTCGCGAGAAGTTTATTTGAATACAATACAATACTGAATTTAGAAATTATTTTAATATTAAACTTTGACTTCCGGTTTGGACAGGAAGTAAGGTCAAATTGGGGTCACCTTTGTGTAAATACTTTTGGCAATTAACAATCTGTACAATGGTACAAAAATGTCAATTTACCTCCTGTGGTTGTTGAGATATGATTTTTTTTAATATTAAACTTTCACTTCCGGTTTGGACAGGAAGTAAGCTCAAATTGGGGTATAAATATTTTTTGACAATTAACGATCTGTACAATGGTACAACAATTTTTAATTTACCTCTTGTGGTTGTTGAGATACGATTTTATTAAATATTAAATTTTGACTTCGGTTTGGACAGGAAGTAAAGGTCAAATTGGGTCATGTTTTGTAAATATATTTTGACAATTAACAATCTGTACAATGGTGCAAACAATGTTAATTTACCTCTTGTTGTTGTTGAGATATGATTTTTAAATATTAAACTTTGACTTCCGGTTTGGACAGGAAGTAAGGTCAAATGGGGTCACCTTTTTCTAAATATTATTTGACAATTTACGATCTGTACAATAGTGAAAGAATTGTGAATTTCTCTCTTGTGGTTGTTGAGATATGATTTTTTAATATTTAACTTTGACTTCCGGTTTGGACAGGAAGTAAAAGGTCAAATTAGGGGTCACCTTTTGAAAATATTTTTTGACAATTAACGATCTGTAAAATGTGAAAGAATTGTGAATTTATCTCTTGTGGTTGTTGAGATATGATTTTTTTTAAATATTAAAATTTTACTTCCCGTTTGGAAAGGAAGTAAAGGTCAAGTGGGGTCACTTTTTGAAAATATTTTTGACAATTAACGATCTGTACAATGGTGAAAGAATTGTGAATTTATCTCTTGTGGTTGTTGAGATATGATTTTTGTTAAATATTAAACTTTGACTTCCGGTTTGGACAGGAAGTAAGGTCAAATGGGGTCACCTTGTGTAAATATTTTTCCACAATTAACAATCTATACAATGGTACAAAAATTGTGAATTTACCTTTTGTGGTTGTTGAGATATGATTTTAAATATTAAACTTTGATTTATTGTAATTCGATATCTGATGACCTAATCATGACGTCACAAATTATGTTTCTTCTCCGTGTTAAGTTTTAAGTATATGCCAAGTTTCAAGTTCATGTGAAGTTTGCAAGTATGTGTTTTTGTAGACAATCGTTTTTGCCGATAGAGAGCGACAATCCATATTAGCGTACGCTCAATTCCTTAAAACATGCATACATAATGAGCACGACCAGAGCTGATTTACATTCACCAACAGAGGGCGCACTTTTTTAGCGTTGAAAAAGCCGTGTAGTCTTTCATTTGCAACGTAATCAAAACGTTTTAACTAATAAAGTATGATTGATCGAAATTCGATATCTGATGACCTAATAATGACGTGACAAATTATGTTTCATCTACGTGTTATGTTCTAAGTATGTGCCAAGTTTCAAGTTCATGTGAAGTTTGCAAGTATGTGTTTTTTTGTAGACAATCGATCCGGAAAAGAAGAAGAAGAAGAAGAAGGAGAAGAAAAAAAAAAAAAAAAAAAAAAAACCGAACAATAACAATAGGTGTTTCGGGCGCATACCCGAACACCTAATAATAATAAAGATTTGTAGCGCGCACATATCGACCCTGCTGGGCGCTTAAGGCGCGAAAACAAAGGGAAAAAAACATGATTACAAACAATATACAATGTTAGCATAGGAAAAAAATGTTCGTGTTGGGTGTGCCCCCCGTCTAAAAAATTCCTGGATCCGCGCCTGAACAGGGTAGGCCTAAGCCCTCTATAGAAACTGTCCACTTTAGTTTTGTGTCAGGCGCTAAATAAAAAGATTCAATTAGTAGTGCTGTTTCATTGTTTCATTTTTTGATGAAATTGTTTTAATTTGTATTATTTCTGGAATAATGATATCATACTTAAAATAATAGACTATTCCCTCACCTTGAATGACACAGACACATTTATTCTCATTTTCATTATTTGATGAAAGATTTTAGATGGAGCATCATCTGAGCGTTTTAGATACACTTTGTATACGATTTGCGGCAGTAGACACTAGTATATGCATCTGCAGATGTAAATAAATAATGATACAATGAAAGAATCGACCAGTCTGTGAACAACATTTGATAGCAGGGGCGTAGCCAGATTGGAGGGGGGTTATACCCCTCCTATCAATCCTCAGTCAGCAAAGAAACCACCAAATCAATCCATCGAAGCAAACTTGTAATTTGTGTGTCCAAGGTAATTTAATTTTGGTGAAAATGTGTACGCCTTACGTTTGAGCATTGAGTACATATACACACGTACACTCAAAACAAAACTCAAACAAATGTTAGTCGCTATTCAAATGCCATCATGGTTGAAGTGAAGAGGTTGAAAACAAAACACCTCAACACCTCAGACGACTTTTGGCCGAACACGGCTTTATAATGTATGAAATCATATTTCTATCAACTTCCAGTATTTTTAAATATAATTTTGCAATAAAATAACTCGGGTCTATAAAAAGTAAAGCCATCATTTTCTGATAGTGGCATGCAATGGCACGAAATCGACTTGACTCATTAATATGCAAATACTGGTCATAGCAAATACTGGTCAAAGATTTCATCATTCATAATAATATTTGTTGTTCCCCATCCCGCACTACATTTAAGGTCTTAGCCCAACCTTGTCACACTGGTACTATAAAGGCACTAGACACAACTGTTTTGATGGAAGGGGAGGTCCCGTTGTCCGTAGCAGATCAAGGGGTCGTTTATGAAAAAAGAAAAGAAGACAAACAAGGAGAAAAGACAGACTTGTGTTCTGATGAATGAGTTGTCAGAATGTATAGGTTTGAATCCTGGCTATGACCGTGGCGCTTGTTTCATTGAGCAAGATACTTTACTGTACTTGCTTCTCTTCACCCAGGAGTACAAATGGGTACGTGTTAGGATAGAAATGTTTTTTATTTGTTTTTATTATAGCTACTGTAGCGGTGAGAACGGCAATACAGAGCTGTATACTTCTCAGAGAGATGAGACATTTTAAAGTTTGATATTGGACCAATGACCAGGGTTTAATAATGTAAATGGCTTAGAGTATTTCTTCGTGATAGATTTCGTACTACTTAATTATCTTATTATTACCATTGACTGAAAGTGTTTTTTTTTTAAACTACAGGGAAACATGAGGAATATTATTAGACATTTATTAATACATCTTTAATTCCAACTATAATCGCTTTATGACGTTATTGACACGCTGTGTTAAGCATATATCTGTCATATAAATGTCATGGTCACATCATGCCGACAGTATAACAAAAGCCCGCTAACTAAAAAGGCAGCACGGTGTTTATTACACGCTGAAGTTTACTCGAATAATAGTCAAGAAATAGCGCCTATATTGGCAGTTAGCTTCCTGAATCAAATCGCTTAATATCTGGTTTTGCATGTTTATTTTTTTCTGCATTAACACTGTTGGTTTGTTTTCATTGTTCGTGTTAGTGGAAACTACCAAGGCCTAACGCATCAGCATCATATAAACCCTAACAGATGGTTAATTCAATTAATTAATTCAAAATCGATATCACTCGGTACTGATGCTTATTTATTTCGTTTATTTATTTAGTTTATTTATTTAGTTTATTTATTTAGTTTAATTATTTAGTTTATTTATTTTGTTTGTTACATATTGGTGGCCTGAAAAAGACAAAATAACTTAACGAAGCAATATAAATATTGGAGTGGGTAAAACTTTACTCCACTAGAAATTACATCAAAAACAATTAATGGCTTTTAACAAAATAGTACATAAATCAAAGGAATTAACATTATGGAGGATATTTGTAACCATCAAAACAGGAAATAATTATATATGGAAAACAATTTTTCCCACTCGAAGGGTACACAATGGTTTTGTTTTTCGTGTACAGGTCAGTGAAAGATTCTTTTGTTAGTCTATTACGTTCAAAAAGGAATATTTTTTTTTAATTTGCCTTTTTATTTCATGATAACGTTGTATCCTTTGTTGGACACATTTTCGAAAACGACCGTTACATCTGAAAAGCCATATTTCTATGATCATTTTACTAACGAGATCAAGTTTTCCCCTAATATTCTAGCACAGTCATTCAATTAGTACTGATTATTATCCCAGTATTTTTTATAAAGTAATGATTCAACAGAAATCCAGGCTTCTTGGTTTTTTGTGCAGTAAATGAATAGATGTTCAATTGTATATGGTTCGTTGTCACATAAGGGGCAGATGTCATTGGCAGTGATTTTCATTTTATGAAGAAGGCTTTTAGTGGGGAGAATCCTGTGTTTTATCTTAAACCAGAGGTCTTTGTCCTCATCAAGTAATGTATTGCTATAATTATTTTTCCAAACTGTTTTCCAGTCAATTTCTGTACGGTACAAATTATTTTGCCATTTCTCTTGAACTAGCGGGGTAACAGCATTTTTCATAACAGCACTATGATAATTATTTTTTACAGTAGTATCGGAGAGAGGAATTCCAATTTCTTGGTTTTGGTTCCATATATTAAGCCAGCAGGCAATTTGATTCATAGGCCCACTTCTTGTTTCCTGAATAAGATAGCGTCTTTGAACAATATAATTCCAGCTGCTTTGAGAGCAGGACTGTTCATAGGTTTATTGTTCCCGGTGACAGTATACTGCATTTTATTTACTCTAGGACCCAGTTGTCTTCTAAAGTAATTTCATGACCGAAACAGATCCCTAAAATTTTTATTTTGGGAAATTACATGGTTTCTCTTGTCTGGATCGCCACTTTCCCAACCATAGACCTTTAGATTTAGTCACATTAATTTTAGATCCACAAAATACCCATTATTTGAAAATATTTTAAGATGTAAAAGTTTCAGTTACATGGATAGTGGCCCACCTGGTCAATCATCCATTAGGAGGGGGATTTTTGACAGTTTTGCCTGCGAACCTACGTGTATCTTCTATGATTGGTCCATCCTTGTTTGGGGGCAGACATATGTGTGTAGTTTGTATATATATAAATATAAAAGCAATCTGACCACTCGTGTGGTCACCAGAGGGGCCCAAAAATGCCAAAAACTTTACATCAGCTCAATTGTGGGTTTTGAAGACACTTAACTTGAAACTGATATGTTATATACTACTTTTGACAGAAGACTAAGTGTGACAACTTACA
This sequence comes from Zoroaster sp. YZ-2022, assembly GCA_029582265.1. NCBI lineage: Eukaryota > Metazoa > Echinodermata > Asteroidea > Forcipulatida > Zoroasteridae > Zoroaster > Zoroaster sp. YZ-2022. The sequence goes on along the minus strand of CM055819.1, from coordinate 55,457,253 downwards.
GCAAAACATTGTGACCCAGTTTTAAGATATATGCCTCTGAAAATGCCCAAAAAAAATCACCGACGCCGACCGAGGGAGAAAAAGGGAGCGTGGCTATATTTTTCAGGGGCCCATATCTTGGAAACGACTTGGAGTTGGGAGCAAAAAATTGCTGTGTGTTCAGTACTCCCATAGAGGTATGTTGAAAAAAAAATCTGCAAAATCCGAGTCGGTCATTGAGAAAATTTCAAACATTTAGGTGATTTGGCATGGAATGACCCAACTACAAATAAGGCAAAATACCCAGTTCACAAAATAATTTATTTTACCATGAAGGAGTCAAGAAGCCAGACTGAATTTTCTTATAGACATAGCCTAGATACAATGTTTCCAGAAAAAAAATTGTCAAATCCTTGAGTAATGTCCCACATCCCCAAAATCCAATAGAATGAAGGTTTTTTGGACGTTTCACCTCTAGACCCATATTCCCACCCCTGCTAAACACCCAAGTGAAGGAATAATTGGTCATATGTACCTAGACATTATAACCATGTATATTACTAAAACAAACTGACATTTCATGTGGGCACAGGGGGGGGGGGCAAAAATAACAAAAGGTCCCTCGCGTCAGTACAAATGTAGTTTTTTGAGGACCTGTAACATAAAAAGTAAATGATGTGTACCACTTCTGACAATAGATTCTGATAATTTGGGTACCAGTCATCATAAATATCAATTTTCAGGGGAATATCTTTTCCGGATTTCGAGATATAGGCCTCTGAAATTGCCATAAACTCACCGACCCAATATAGGGGTGGAAAAGGGGGCGGGGCTAAAATGTTTAAGGAGTCATATCTCAAGAACGATAAGGATTTGAGAGCCAACATTTTGTGGGTGTTCATTACGTGGCAATTTTCTCACAATGGCTTACAACCAAAACGGTGATCTATAAAAGTTTGCATGGCCTCATTCGATAGATGGTGTCTGACTAAACATGCCTATAAAGTTTCATGAAAATCTGCTGAAGAATACAGAAAATACGGAGGGGTGACCATCAGTGGCGTAACCACGGGGGTGGTTAGGGTGTTCAAATCCTCCCCATGGGTCTGCCGATTTTGTTTGAGTAAAAACAAAACAAATTAAAGGGAAACAAGGGAGATAAGAAAATGGTACACAAAGTGTTGTTTTAAGCGGTGTTTGGGGGCAAGGAGAAATTACCCCACCCAAAAAGTGGATATAAGATCACGAAGACTTAAGACTGGACAGACTGTTAATGGCGGATTAATGTTAGGTTAATAGCAGATACATTATATCCTCATTGGTCAATCTGTGTTGTTTGATTGGCATGCTGGATCGGTGTATTCCATAGTCATATTGATTTATAGTCATATACATCTGGATCCAGGGAGGTCCATGGGTCCTGAACCCTTTTAGCTTCATATTTTAAGTTTCTTGGAGAGATCAAGAGCGATTAATTATTTCCTCCTAAAAACATGGTTTGGAGTAGTGTACGTCGGACTAAACGGTGGGGTGATTTAATTCGGGATTATTTCTTGATGGATATACATGTACCATGCCGTGCCCACAAAAAGGTTGACCCCTCCTTCAAAAATCCTGAATCAGCCCCTGCTTAGGCCTAACTGTATTTACTAAACCCTATCGGGGCGGCTTTGTTCACTTATTATATGTTATTGACTGAAATAGTATAGAACATTCATAAAAACCCAATACAGTTAAGGCAATCTGATTGGACGAAATGTTATCACGTGGGGTTGTATTTGTGTCAAGTAAAGCTTCTGAACTAATCCAAGGCCAATCCACGGACACAAATATGTTCTAACTAATCAATAAGAATATCATGAATTACAGTGTCAAAAGCCTTGGACAGATCCAGGAAAATTATTTTCGATAGCATAAAAACATTATATTCAACCTTTCTCTATGGTTGAATACTCTGATTCAACATACTTATAATTGCTTATTGAGTGGAGCGAATAGTTCTCTGAAGCCATATTGTGATTCTGATAAAATATCATATTCGTCAGTAAAATAATACAAGTCGTTTGTGGACTAATTTTTCAACAATTTTAGAAAACACAGGCTGTATCGCGATATAGGTCTATTATACCGATGTCATGTTTACAGCCACTTTTACAGGTACTACTTTGGCTATGTTTCAAGTGTCAGGAAAAACTCCAGTTATACATGGCTTGTTACAAAGCAGCCCCAATGGCTTGGCTAAGGCAAAACAAGTTTCCGCTTTCTGGGAATTTCTGGTCATTTTTTATTTATTCATTTATTTATTTAGAGGTGGTTTTTTTTTGGTAATCTTTTTATTTTTGCACGTGGCATCACAAGCGTGTTCTTTCAACGTTCATATATGGATGCATTTACATGATATTTTACCATTGGTGCACAACTCCCTTCAAACGTTATCAATCACAATAATGCATTCCTTCCTTCCTTCCTTCCTTCCTTCCTTCTTTCCTTCCACCCGCTCAAATAGTCGCCTTCAAATTAAAGGATCACGGGAAAAAACCCATTATGGCTCTTAATAAATGTGATTTGCATAATAAAACAATATACTTGTTAGGTTTTTTTCATAAATGAAGCTTGTTCTGTTCATTTTGGAGACTTATGCCACTTCACAGGCCCCCCACTTTATTGGCAATTGAGTGATGTAATGCATCACGTGATACGGTGACGTCAGGTAAAGAACGAGTTCGTAGCAATAATGCACAGCTGTTTGTTTGTGTGTGTACGTGTCCAATGCACTTATGTCAAAACCCCAATACATGTATATGTACATATTTGCATCCTAAATTTCCTTGAAAATATACATCATACCTACAAGATGTGTCGTAAAGACGAGGCACTACAAACATTTTGGGCCACAAAAGTGCGGTTGACGAGGGCTAAATGGTTCGGGCTGTCTCCAACCAGCGTGATATGTTGCGATCATTTTAGCGCCAAAGACTTCAAAACGAGCCTTTATGGGGAATTTGGGATGTCAAAGGCACCCAGATTCAAGAAAACTTCGATTCCGACGAATCCTTCAAACGATAAGCCAAAGCGACGAAACGATGCTTCGTTAAAACGAGAGAATAGACAAGTAACTAACGTTAAGTCAGATCTGACATGTCCGATCTACATGTATGTACGGTGTGCGCCGCCATGTTGGGTTTCGGACATCGTTAACAATAAATATACGGCGTAGTTCACACATCATACATGAAAAAAATACACTATAGACTAAAATAACACATTTTTACAACTTTTAGAAGAATTCGATGATGAAAATTGTGACTAGATTTTCCGGTCGGCGGCAATGAACACCAACGGTTCTTTTTTGTGACCTTTGTGGTTTGATATTTTCTATTTTTCAACCGAGTCACTAAATGATCGTTTTCTTCACAAAGATAGCAGTTTGGTGAATGAAAATTACACATTAGATAGTTTATTAGTGAATTTTTACCTCAGTAAAGTATCACAATTTCATCTGACGACGATTTAGCCATTTCTATGTTATTTTCCAGCGTGGGCAATATAAGCGCAGGCACGTGAATGAACGCATTCGCTGTTGTATTATGTATGTGGCTGGCGTTCCCGGAAGCAAGCCTTCTTCTTTACGTGCGTCACACATAGAGACAAATTATAAGTAGCTCGCTAAAAATCAATGAGATATTTTTTTTTATCATTAAAAATACCATATTTTAGCATCTCCATGGCATTTACGTCTCTATTTCTGTGGTCCTTTAACAACTTGTATCAAGAATCAATCAAATTTTGACAATATTTGGTTTGTATTATTGTTCATTTACAGTGAGAGCAGTGTTTTCAGGTTGCCCCGATGCCGATATCATAGCCACCGACCCAATGGTCAACTTTACTATCCCCAATGCTACCGACGCTAACACCGGTATTCCACTCATCGTGTCGTGCAGTCCAATGCCGGGGTCGAATTTCACCAAGAACGTCACGGTGGTTAATTGTACGGCGAGCGATGCTGAGGGGCACGTGGCATCACAAGTTTGTTCTTTTAACGTTGAACTGGGTAAATAAAACTCCTTATGCATTCTTTATGACCCACAGGGTGTCCCAAAAATGCCCTTTATTACCAGCAAGTATTTTACCATTGTTATTTGTATGCATAATTATTATGTTCCAATTTTGTATTTGTTCCATTTTTTTGTCAAATTTAGATTTAGGATTGTATAACACTATAGTGTCATTCACGCTGTTCCAAGTTTGAGAATAAGAATGCTCATTAATATCTTCATACTTGGAATGGAGCAAAACTATGAAGCCCCATTGGTGCCACTTGACTAGTGCATATATGTTTCACTTTATGTATTATGTATTTCACAGCACCGCCACTTATATCTTGCGGCCGCAACTTAATTATCTTGCGGCCGCAACTTATTATCTTGCGGCCTCAACTTATTATCTTGCGGCCGCAACTTAATTATCTTGTCTGTTTCTTATTGCTTGAAAGTTTTGGTAATCTGCAGCGTACCGAATACTGAACTTCGAAATAGCTCGTGTCCGTTCGGAAATTTTCGTCACTGGAATGGTCTATTGATGCATTTCTCTGTAACAAGACTACGTTGTATGAGGGCGCTAATCTTCAGCCTCGAACCATCAGGGTGCACCACACTAAATAGGCAAAAATTGGTGCACCAAACTTTTAAACCTACAACTTTTTTAAATTAATAAACTTTTGAGGAGACTTGATAAATTTTGGCTTTAAAGTTGGTCCTATTTGGCTTGGGAAGTGGCAGCAAGTCGGTTTGGGAAAAAGCACATTTTCGGGGGTGTTACTTTCTGGGGGTAATTAGCAAAAATTCCCAACGGCTGACCTTCCAAAAATTGAAAAGAATTTGACAGATTAAGATTCAAACTACAATTTTCAGTATTGTCACAAAAACTGAGAGACTCCTGGATAAGGATGTTTTTCACTGTGAAGTTAGGGGTTTTTACACTAAGGTCAATGGAAGTGTATTTAGTGTGGTGCACCCATCACTTCTATTGTATACAATATACCATTTCATGAGTCATGCTGCCAAAAGGGTCACTCATAGGCCATGTCAATTCGGCCTGTCTGGTGATAGAGCTGAAAGGGGTTCAACTGTTTTTGCTAAAAAATGAACGAGTAATTAACTAAAATGTGTTTTCGGTCTATTCGCTGCAGGCCGCTCACACATTGCAAATTTGAACAGGTAGTTACATAAGTACGTTCCAAACTAATTATAACCAAGTCCAAAAAAGTTGCCATTCATTCAAAAGTTCAGATGAACATTCACGATTACAGGTGCTGGCCCGTGGCCTAAATGTTTTCAATTTTATAGGTTACTTTTCAAAAACAAATGGACCCGTTAGCGATTTGTAATTTGAAAGGCAAATAAGTAATGACATACATTCCTGGCACACACATGCATTTTTCCAGACGTCAGAAACGTGTTTTTTTTATTTCAATAAACACTCGTAAACATAACATGAGTATTGTCTAGGTTGATGAAATTCTTGCGTCGGGAGATACACAATTGATTTAATTTTTGCCCAATACCGACGTGTGTATAGCACTGTATACTCAGTGCTTTCCGAGTGTCTGTGAAAAAACTACACAGGCGACTCGGGCGGGATTCGAACCCACGACCTCCTGCTTACTAGTGCAGATGTCTTAACCTCTCGACCACCGAGCTTGCCCGATGACAATTGGCCGGTTAGAATCCCATATAGCAGCAGGTTCCGTGATATGTATAGGTTGGTGAAAATCTTCACCAACCTATACTTTATGAGTGTTGTCATACATAAAGCTTGATACAGCTGTTAACACCGCCGAATGACGGGGGAATATGAAGATGATGATCCTGTATCCTAAGTTGTTTTGTGAAGAACAAGGCTATACCAGTGATGATCTACTTAAAGATGGACAATAGCCATCACTAGTTGCAGATTGTATGTTGTAAATCTGAAAAATACATAGTGTCAATTTACAAAGTGGATCTCACCTAATACTTGTCAAGAATGAAAAAAATGGCTCAAAACTAAGGTAAATATTTGAAGACTGTATATGATCAAAAGACTTTTTTTCAGACAAGACAATATCAAACCACAAATAAATATCACATAATTGAAATGTATCATTTCAATAGCTACATATTACCCGTTTTACCAGTGCTGTATATTTGATCTTAAGATACAAATATTTAAAATGTGTTTTCTCAAATAACAAATATGAAAAAAGAGGTTACAGAGTTTAACATCCATAAAATTAAACAGTAAATTCAGAACATCGAATATCAAAACAATACCCTTTCAACAAGAAACTCTTTTAACAACAACAATACACACAGAAGTCTGTTAATTGTATATCAATTCTGTCAGAGCATACCAGGACCTATGACCCCCCCCCATCAGAAAGCTTGAAATGTTAGGCATATAATCGTAAGAATACTCTGATTATACTGGATCATACTGATCAAAATGTTGAGTTGTAAACCACCGCTTCTTTTCCAAACAATCAGTTATTTTAAAGAGTGTCACCAGTGCTTTTGAATTGTTCTAATCTTGAACACCAACAAATTTAGAAATGTTCTCTCAAATAATGAAAAAAACAAAAAACATATCAAAACAAACAAACAAAAAGAAAAAAATAAGATAGTGATCTTAATGGTCCGAAATTTACATCCACCTTATCATGTTTTTAAAATCTGATAAAATAAAAGAGTAACTTCAGAACATCAAATATCTTAATAATAATATAAATATCTTAATAATAAACTCTCTATACAAGAAACTCTTTCAATAACAACAACAATAAACTGAAAGGTTTGCGGTGACACCATGTGATGAGTAAATCTCTCTTTTGAGTATGTGTGTGGTTCCGAAGGTGTCACCGCAAACCTTTCAGTTTATTGTTCTTCCACCATGCAAACCTTCAAGTCTTACTTAACCCTTTCATTACCAGCCAGTTATGTCAGAGAGAACCCTTCTTTACCACAGTAATTAGGAGCCCAATGTCACTTCAGCACCAGTGGATGTTTCACAATTTCATTGAAGTGCGCCCTCACACGGCAGGAATAGACACTTTTTTTATATTTCTCATTTGTATGTAAAAATGATGGTAAAAATGAGTATACAAAAGGGAGGAAAACATTGTGCAAAAGCGAAATAATTAGATCAGTATTTACACTAAAGTAATACAAATGGGTGATATTTCATGCAAATACGGTACAGGTATAAGATTTTTTGTTCCCATGTGAAAAACAACTTGGATGAGATTTTTTGGGATTTTTTGTTTGTTTTGTACTTGGAAATGAACCATTTACTTGTATTCAGTGTAAATACATCACAATCCATGCTAACAACCCCCCACACCCCCCAATTCAATGTTGGTTTGGACTGTAATCTGCGGCTTGTCCGACCATTCCCAACATTGAACGGGGGGGGGGGGGTTTGAAGGCAAATAGTATAGATTTACAATCAAGTGATGTGGTATTTCTCAAAGCAAGGAACTATGCACATAGGTTGGGCACATTGTTTACAGATCATCTTTGTTTGTTTTCGCCTGCCTAATTTTCGGTTACTGCAAACAATGCAGTCGCGTTTCTTTCCATTGGGGTTTTTGCCAGGATAGTGCTGTTGCCCTGTCAACTCAATAGGAATATGGTATCTCAACTGACTTGTTGCGTTACGTTCCCAACCCAACAGCAAGCCCTGTACAATCCCTATACGAAAATCAAGGTTACTGACATTTTGTTCCTGCTATGCTGGTGAATATTACTCTGCTATTGACAATACAAATATTCAGCATATGGAAAAAACTCTTTTCCACCATTTCAAGCTTCTGTGTGTATGATTGTAGTACTGAAAACATTGGTTGGCAAGATCAGTTCCACCCATGTTTTTGTTGTAATCTTCAATACAATTGGGCTTCATAACATCACAAAATCCACTTGTGCTTTTATTACACCGAATTTGCTTTTTGGACAAATCAGTGTTGCCTACATTAGTTAAAAGTGTTACAGATTTATTGTCTTGCCAAACGATACACAATTGCCCACCTTTTACCCAAATAAATGGGTCATCTCCTTTCTTCATTTTATGGTTTTGGGTTTGCGGCCTGGGTATTCCCTGTGTAGTGTAACGAACAGTTCCACAACATCCGAATCCTAGTTTAGCAAGTTTAGCTACAAGAGCTGGGCTAGTATAGTAATTATCACAATATATTACGTGTCCCTTATTCTTAAGTCCATGGACCAGATCAATGACGACTTTTCCTGCAACTGTTGGGTTTGGCGGATGGCAGTCTGATGACTTGAAATCTACGTCTGCATCATAAACAGTTTGGGTGTCGTCGGCTCCTGTGTACAGTTTCCAAGCACACGTGTAGCCTGTTTTGGACTCGTTCAGGAGAAGGCTTTAATACCCCGTTTGATAGGTTTGTTAGGCATGTACTGAACAAAACTTAATCGTCCCTTGAATTTCAACATACTCTCGTCTGGAGACAGATTCTGCGCAGGGTTATACAGGTTGAGAAACTTCTGACGAGGACTTCTATCAAGGGCCGAACTTTGGAAAGTTTGTCCCGTTTAGCCAAGGCTCTACGAGGAATTTGGTTATTTGAGATGTGGAGGAACCGAAGAATTGAACTGAACCGATTTCGGGACATGATCGACGGGTAGAATGGGATGCGAAGAACTTCAGATGTTGACCAGTACATCTTGTATTGAGAGGATTTGTTTATGCCCATAGCAATGAGAAGTGCCACAAATGCCATCATTTCTGGAATGTTGGTTGGGTGCCAGGAGAATTGTTGACCAGGATTTGATTCTATTGTTTGCTGCGCATAGCGATTAGTCTCATCGACGAGCATATCCCACACGAGTTGACAAAAATACAGCTTGAACATCTCCACTGCCGACAGTGTGGCAAAGTCGCCGGTGGGCCAGAATTTCCATTGAACTGCACAGTCCCACACTCGTAATGGTCTCGTCGTTCCCAACCGGATCGGAAATCTAACTTTCCTGTCGTTCTTGATCTCGGTCGGCTGTCACCTTGGTAGGTAGGCTGCAACAGAAAAACAAGGCAAAGGAGGATTAATCTCGGTCCTTTGTAAATACAATATCTCAATGCTGCATGTGCACAGGCCACAGGGGGTCATGCGCAAAATGAATATTGTGCTGAGAAAACTTAATATGGCAGATTCCATCCACTCTCCAAAACTCGTTATCGATAAATTTTCGTTTTAATGTGGGATTGTGAATGTGAATTCCCCCAACTTCTTGCATAATACGACTTATGAGGGCCTTTCGAATACAAGGCTATTCTTTTGGAAGCTTGAGACTAAGAAGAGTGCATTTTCAGCCTGTTAACGCTAAAGAGCACGACCGGCTATGGGTAAATGTTAAAATTTCTATGCTGCCTATATCTATAGGCCTACATCAACTTGCTGTTTCAATGAATACAAATATTACCCCAACAAACTACTAATAATTGTACATTTTCACTTGACGTTTTTGACCCAGTCCAGGGGGTGGGGATTTGGTCAATCCTATTAAAGGATCCATTTTCTAAATTTACATTACTCAACTCCAACAGTTGTAACGCTATAGCCTAGGAAAATAAGTGAATTACGTTAATTTGCATTGGGCAGTGTTATTAATATTAGTTATTCATTTTACTGTGATTTTGGCCTACCTCTTCAAGTTCAACGTCGTCGTCGTCATCCGTTACTTCGTCATCTGATTCTGAGCCACTGTCTGCCAAAATCTCAGCCAAAATGCCATCATTATGTCCGTTTCCATCATGATTGCAACTAAATTCAACTGACCGTTGTGAAACGAGTGGACGCTAGCACCAAAACCGCAAAGTGACGCACTTTTCTTTTCATAAACTTTTATACACTTCATTCCTGTCAATAGAGGGCGCCAACCCCCAAAACAACTCAAGCATTTTCAGGTGGTGATTTAAGTCGCCGTGGTCGTCAAGGGCATGCCGATTCCTGGCACCTTTTAGAGCCCACGGGAAGGAAGCGTATCACAACAAAGGCTCTTTTTAGAGCCCGTGGGATCGAAAGGGTTAACAACAATACACAAAGAAGTCCGTTAAATGTATATCGATTCTGTCACAGCATACCAGGACCTATGACCCCCCTCACCCCCCCCCCCCCCCACAATCATAAAGCTTGAAATGTTTGAAATGTTTATACGCAAGATACTAAATTGCGGCCACAAGATACTAAGTTGCGGCCGCAAGATACTAAGTTGCGGCCACAAGATACTAAGTTGCGGCCGCAAGATACTAAGTTGCGGCCACAAGATACTGAGTTGCGGCCGCAAGATACTAAGTTGCGGCCGCAAGATACTAAGTTGCGGCCGCAAGATAATTAAGTTGCGGCCGCAAGATAATAAGTAGCGGCCGCAAGATACTAAGTTGCGGCCGCAAGATAATAAGTTGCGGCCACAAGATACTGAGTTGCGGCCGCAAGATAATTAAGTTACGGCCGCAAGATAATAAGTTGCGGCCGCTAGATAATTAAGTTGCGGCCGCAAGATAATAAGTAGCGGCCGCAAGATACTAAGTTGCGGCCGCAAGATAATAAGTTGCGGCCGTAAGATAATTAAGTTGCGGCCGCAAGATACTAAGTTGCGGCCGCAAGATAATAAGTTGCGGCCGCAAGATAATTAAGTTGCGGCCGCAAGATAATAAGTTGCGGCCGCAAGATATAAGTGGCGGTGCTATGAAATACATCACATAAAGTGAAGCATATATGCACTAGTCAAGTGGCACCAATGGGGCTTCATACAAAACTGCACTAGCGTTACATAAATGATTTGTTTTGTTCAAAACTGTTGCAGTAAATCTGATGAAAGTTTCCCATAACATAGTAAAAGAATTGTTGGTGCTAGATTTATAAGATCCTAAAATACATACATTTATGGGACATCTCGTAGATTATCTCTGACTCTGCTCAACAATACATTCAAACCCAACTTAATACGTCATATAATGTTTGCCACATTGTCTTGTGGGAGCCATAAGCATATTTTAAGACATATGGGAATAAAACATTGTGTGAATGTGGACAATAACAGTTCTCAAACTGAGGACGGTGATCTTTCCCAAAACAAACATTACTCTCCATAGGGGCGGACCCAGGAATTCACGGAGGGAGGCAACTCCAAAAAAAGTCAGAAATTTCATATATTTTCACAGCATAGACCTTGTACATTTTGCCCATGAGCGATAAATAACGGGAATAGTGTGTTTAAAGTTGTACGTATTTTCTCTTTTTTCTTAATTTTACCCCCATGCGAGTGGTGCTGGTTGTGGTTGGGGGCGTGGCTCCTGGATTCGCTGTCGCTCCAGCATCGACGTTTGGAAATTCAATGAATAAATTCCTCGAAAATGAGGGCATTCCTGATAACTTCTTGAGATGTTTCATATCGTCACTAACTTGTACACAAACTATATATTCTATATTTTAAAGAAATAATTATATTGTCTGTTTTGGTTCTTATAATTACAAATAAAGTAGAAAGCTCCTTAACAATTACAGGCGAATAATAGCAAACATCGACTAGCTGGGAATGAAGTAATTCTCTGTGACATCATTATGCTTGTATCATTCTCAGGATGCTTATAGGCTCCTATGATTGTGTGGGCAAGAGTCACGTTATTTTCTGATGGGAGTTATTGTATTTGTTTGTTTTTTATCATTCAGCTTGCCGTGATCCTCTAGGGATGGAGAGTGGGGCTATACCTGACAGCAGCTTGTCAGTCTCGTCTGCTTACCCAGATGACCCAAAGGAACATTCTCGGCTCAATTATCGAGGTAATCCTTACCTTCTATAACTTATCTTCTAAATATCTTCGCACTTCTTTTAAACTAATTGACAATTAAGACATTCTGATTGGTTGAGACATGATCACGTACGTGGGCATATTCAAACTGATACGGTTATTATTCACATAGTGCAACATCACATTTTACTAAGCATGATAGACATGGTATAGTTCTTCAGCAATACAATATGTCAAGTCTTCAATATATAATGTGACCAGCCAGACTTCAGGATACGTTGTCAGGCACTTGTAGATATAAATAATACATCACTTGTTGTTGACTTTATACTGTTTCGCCCGATTCAACCTTCAGCGTTAGCAGTTGAAACCTACGGCTGGTTTAGTTTTATTGAATATGTTCCATGACAGAAACGCGGTCTTCAGTTGATGAAATTAAGGTTTTCTTTGGAACCATTATCATTTTTCATTTCATATATGGTCCTTTACAGTTTCATGTAAAATTATCAGGGATTTTGTTCGCAATTTCATTGAAAATAAAGCATTCTTGCAATGGAACATATTCAATAAAACTGAAACAGCCGTAGGTTCGTATTGCAAAAAAATGGAATATTGAAGGTGAATCGGGCGGCGATTTTTTTTTCTGCAAACGAGAATTGCCATCCCGCGATATTTCAGCCAATCAGACGTCTCATACATATTCATGAATTCCTAATCGCGACAGCCTATTACCTTCCATTGTGCCAAGACCGCGGCGGCCAATACCCGGTACCCATAATGTAAGCGAATGTGTCTCAAATTGTACTTCCATAGGGAAAACTCACTGAAAAAAGGAAATACTATGCCTGCTGATTGTTGGCCTACCCCCTTTGTTCAGATTATCAGCCATTCCATGGTACATGTATACTGAACAGCAAAAGAAACGCAAGTCCGAGGTCTTGTCAAGTTTTCAAACAGAAGACAAACCATTTTGATTCTAATCACTCATTTAATGAAAAATGCTTTCAATTTGTGAGCTGAAAGTGACTGTTGAAATTACAACAATTTCAGCAGTCACGTTCAACTCAAAACAACCTCGTCAATGAGTGAATAGAATCAAAATGGTTTGTCTTCTGTTTGAAAACTTGACAAGACCTCGGACTTTCGTTTCTTTTGCTGTTCAGTATATTTGACACAGCTTTGTTTTTTAAAGTAAAATCATTAAAGTTATTTAAATTGTTTGTGCATCTAATGTGAACATTTATTATGTTGTTTTGATTTTAATATACAAATATTGATGCATTTGAGCAGAAATGTAGCAGAATATTTCACTGAGTGAAATATTTTGCTAAGTGGATGACAAAATATTGGAAGATTTGTCCTATATGGGAAAAAAGGATGGCACGTGATGTGTGTTCCACTTACCAAATGACAAGGATCCCATTTTTATTTCAAATCTATAACAAAAAACAACCTCTGTCATGAGCCATGTTCAAGTTAAACAAAATTATTTGTGATTTTTTGTGAGTAACCCAGATATTAAGTTAAATAAGTTGTACACAAATAACAACTTTAAAGATAATACCCCTAAAATGAACACATGGAGGATTTACTTGTGTGACACATAAGTTTCTTCTACAAGTGGGATGATTTATTAATCACATTAAGCCTCTTCTATCAGTCCAAAAACACTTAAATCTCTGGCTACTGAGCCCTAACATACTAATGAGCTACCAAAACAAAGTCCCTAAGCCATGAGATCTGGAGTTGATGACTTTACCAGAAACTTGGAATGTAAACAAACCCACCCAGGACCATACCTTGGCTGATGATAGTGAAGTGTTCACATATCAATTATACTGTTACGAATCTTACCCTTTGATTTTGATAAATATTAGCACCCTCTATTTCACTTCTTCCACTTCCAATATTTTGCTTACGATGCAATTTCAAGCAGTCTAAGTCCCAGGGTTTGTTTCCCCGGACCCTCGATTGTCCGCTATGAATATGCAATCCTTACAAGGACTGTTTTGCTCATGCATATCCAGCGCCAACGCAATGCATAATGCAACACCAGCGAGAGCCTTGCGTGCGTGCCACACCCTCACGCCACGTGGCTTGGAGCCGTCCTTTGGACTTAGTCTATTTTCCGAATACTTTCCTCGGAGTCCACCCCTTCACACCGAACACGGTTCGTGGGTGAACCACGGCCAAACAGTCACCGTGACTGACCCGCTCAGTCATTAGCCGTGGCCCGCGTGTATAGCGCTCCCTACCCAAGCACAGCCGCTGTTCCACCATGCACTAATAGCTTAGCATCCAAGCAAATAGCTTAACATGCCCGGTAAGCATTTTTCCCTTGAATACGCCCTCCTTTCTAAGTTGTCGATCACTTCACTTTCGTCAAATACCTTACCTTATATGGAACAAGGACCCGTTGTATACCCTGATTTTGCACACGTTTCTACCCTTAGACGCGGAAGCCAAGCTTCTCATTGGCTAAGACGCTAAACTAGGCTTATGTTTTATTCATTCCTAGGCCCCAGATTTCTATATAATCCCCAAGATTTCCTGATCTCGGAGAAGTGCGATTCCGAATGATATCTGTGCGACTGGAACCATGACAGTGCGATATACCGAACTATTATGGTCCAGAGCCTCGTTCGTTGAACCAATGGTGCCGTGCGTCGATATGGCCATTGGTTCCCCTACATGTAGCTAATGCGGTCTGGTACACACTCTGGCCCCGTCCAGACACCCCGTGTAGTCAAGCCCCGGTGGTCCCCGTCATACAGACCGACCAGCCGCCCGTCTCTCGGTATAGCAGTGCCCGTACCGTATGCCGAGTGACAAGCCGCATGAACGAACGATGGTCCCCACTGACTGTACCCAATAGTTGGTATTCGTACACCCTATTCGGAACTTAGCACAAGTATATAAGTTTAACTATTGACATGTACCTATACGCTACCACTCCTGTCATACATGTTATTAGTGCCTGTTATTATTGTTAAATAGTGATGTTAATAATAAACCAACCCATTGATTGAGATTGTCACAACAGAGTTTGTGTCCGACTATTTGTTGACCCACGATAGTGGGGAATGCAACAATACTATGGCCTGAATAGACAATATACACACTGTGCGTTTGCAATACAGTATCAATAAAATCAATAGTGGATTTAACAATAGTATTACTATCGGTACTAACAATTGATATGGAAACTAAGAAATTTGCAATTTCACTCAGCTGAAGGCATAAGCCTAAAATGGTCTTAACATCTGGACTACTTGTAACCAGGATGATACAGTGAATTTAGGGTTTCTCACAGTGACTGAACAGTGAGCTATGAATTTACAAACAACTTGGAAATATTCATCCTTAACAACAAGGTTTACAACAAAATGATTAGTGGAAACTAGATGATTTCTAAAACCTCTCATTACAGTAAACGTGTAAGCAAACTGATCTAACTCAATCAGCAGCAATACAAAAGTGGGAAACGCAATCAAGTAAAATGATAAGAATTAAACAATAATCAGAAAGAAAGTAAAATAATCCAGTCACAAATAACGGAATCTATTCTAGGTTCTTAACATCCAACATAAAATTGTCTCAATTGAATCAGAAAAACTATTAATAAATGAACTATATATTAATAAATGTCAAAACAAATGTTCATGAATGCGAATGGCAGTTTAAGTACAACTGTCACAACTGGTCATCAACTTTGAATTAACAATTTATTAGCAGTCAGACTTGACCCGTAAAAGTCTACTCACACTTTTCAGAAAAACATTAAAAAAATGGTTTTTCAAATTTTACCAGGGTTTCCAGGTTAACAATTAAGACGTAAGTTTAGCTTTGAACTGTAGTAAAATATATTTCTTTTCTGTTAGGATAATGTATTTGTTGATGCATAACTCCAGCCTATATGAAAGCTTCAGCAATAGTAAAAAATACATTCAGATTGTTTAGTCGTGAACTTTACAAATTCATTTTGAAAAAAACCCACTTGTAATGAAATTATAGACAGAAAGGCTTCAAAAGAAACATTTAATAAGTTATGAATGATGTGAGGCTAGTTTGTCATCCCATTATATATAAAATATGTGTTCCTCCCTTAGTTTAATTACTAAGTTGTGTAACAAATTTGATTAAAATGCAACTTGTGGAACATATTTAATTGGGACTGTGTTGTACATGTACATAATAAACATTTCTTTAAATTAACAGTGTATATAATGGTTGATGCTTTATTATTAAACAAGTTGATCTGATTTGTACAATATATGTTTGTGTCCTTGCTTTTAATTATCTTTCATCCCCCATATAATTGTATTATTGTGTGACCATGAATATAGGGTATGGTTCTAATTGCTTTAAAATAATACTCTGTTGTGAAAAGAGGCATCAGTATTTAAAATGTATTTATATAAAGTGTTTATAACCACTAAGTTATTTCAACTCACTCAACGGTTATTTCATTTAAAGGTCCTATGAAATAGGGTTTTATTTCATTGTATACAATAAAGTATGTCTACTGGAACATATATTTGTCATTTGTATATTTTTCCCCTCACGTTTACACCATAAAAATTTAAATTTTTAAATTTAGGGGGTGTTTTTCGACACGCCCATATCCCCTCATTAACATAACATTCGTGACGTACGATTAGGAGATTCCCGATCCGCGATCCACAGCACTTGCCCAAGTATGCGTATACAACGCACCAATGCTTTGAACGGGGCCTTCACAGCCGGTTCGGTATGGCTTATAAGGCCCTGCTGCTGCCAGATGCAATTCCAACGATATTCCCGCTAAGTAAGAAGGCTGGGAAGGCTCCAACGAAGAAGAGAGGTGCTTTTTAAAGCGAGAAAGACTCAGGTAAGTGGCCATTTAGTTATACTCCCATGCATAACCCAGTCCACTTCCGTGCCAAACGACATTCAGTGTTCACGGCATGAAAACATGCCGTGATTTTCCGCATTAATAAAACCATCGTGTCTGATTTTATATCCTTGCAAGATAAAATAAAAACATTAAACCTTTCTCATTATGCCTGCGCTTGTTTTGAGTTCTTTTGAGTAAATGATCAGAACTTTGACTTGACTGTTTCTGTTATTTCATAAAATAACACCGTAATGTTAGCATTGCCTTTTGTGTGTGTTCCGACCGCATGATGGGGGCTTGCGCTGCGTAGAAATTCTCTGTCTTTGTGTACGTCACGAACGCGTTTCGTTAAAACTTCGACAATTCGGGGGGTAAATTTTTGATTATTAGATAAACCATTAATAATCCACTCGATTAAAAAAAACATTTAAAATTGTTTTTAATGCATACCAATCAATATAACAGCACCAAGAAATAAAGTTTGGTAAATACACCCTTCACAGAACCTTTAACTACATACAGTGTAAGTACATGGAATTTGGATCACACAGCCCTGAGTTCAATAGTTATTTATACTGACTGCTTCGCACAGATATACACGTACAGTACATTGTACATGTACAGTGTACATGCGTACATCGTACATACACATGTAATGTAAATGTTTGCGCGCACGGATCAGTTTGCCTGCATCTAATATGCATATGTTAATGATATCCTACGTCATCTTAAAATTCGCTCCATGATTGGCTGAAATATCGCGGTATGGCAATTCTCGTTTGCAGAAAAAAAAATCGAAATCGGGCGGGAGCGCTGTTTGCCGCTCCGCTCCAGTAATTGCACTATGACCGTGAAACCGGATGTTCGATACATGATCACATCGTGCGGACAGAATCGAACCGCAGAGAAGACCAAAACAAGGCAAGAATTGGTCAAAAACACAGTGTAAGTTTCAATATTTTTTTTTTATTATCAAAGGCGTAAACGTATTGTGGCCCTGAAGGGACATCACAAATCACAAATATCTTCGGCAATATTTGTGATGTCGCGAAAATAATCACAACAAAATTACATACATCTGCGCAAATATGTGTGATGTCGCGAAAATAGTCACATACCCAATCACATATTGGACATAGTTTTAACCAACCACGTATTATGCGACGTGTCCTTTCTCTATATATGGTTCAAGGGTCATAACCGGGTAACGGGTCACAGGGCATGGCTACTGCTCATGTCGTGTTGCACATGGCACATGTGCTTTCGTAATGGCGGGTTCCGTTATAGTTATTACATCCTGCCTTCATTATAATGTTTTATTTATTCTCCTGACCTTCCTTCATGCTTAACGCATGTATTAAACCATGCAGTCTCAGTAGCGTGAAATGCCAGGGGCTGAGTTTGCCGGTTGACCCATAGTTGACCCTTGACCCATAGAGAAAGGACACGTCGCACCACGACTCTCTAGTTTGTTGATAAATTATACGTGTAAGCATTCGCGAATGGTTCGTTAAAACTATGCTAAATATGTGATTAGGTAGGCCTATGTGATTATTTTCGCGACATCACAATCATTTGCGCAGATATTTGTGTTTTTGTGATTTCCTTGATATCGCAAATATTGAAAGATATTTGAGTTGTGATGTCCCTTCAGGGCCACCATATAAACGTAATAACAATACAGTATAGATACATAGGATTTAACGTGTTGGAAAGAATGTCGTATCCAACTGCCACTTTTTAATTTTTTTAATATTTTTTTTATTTGTAACCACTAAGCACTAACCAGTTGAAAATGATTCTATCGATTTTTTGGGGTACAGAAATCGAGAACTATCTTTAAAACTTTTATGATAGTTTTGTACTTTATTTCCCTCTCTAAAAAAATGTGATTCAAACTCACCTCCAAGATTCTACGCCACCTACAATTGCCTATTTTACGGACATTTTCTGATTGGAAAAATGCAAGATTGTTCCGTTCAGCATGGAGTTGCAGTGGTAGTGACGTTTTACCTACAGTGCATTGCGCACATACACTATGGATTCCCATGCTGCCTAGAAAATGGTAGCAAGTCCACAGACAGTATAGCGCCACCTAGATGATTCATGAAACAGTCACTGTATAAAGTTTGGTGCGCAGAATCTGTAGGTAAGTGGAGCAGACTTTTGGGGGTGAATTTGAATCACAAATATCATGTTTGGGACACCTACAGAGCATGCTCGGAAATTGCTAGACTTTTTACCAAGCAAGTTGTATAAATAATGCGGGAATAATGCAGATTTTCATGCATAAATATGGGCCACTTCAATATTTTAACTTGAAATTGTTTATATTTCAGGTCATTCGTTCAATGGTGTAATGACAGTCGTTTTGATGGTAGTATAGTAGTGTGATTAAGCCTAAACCAGAACTATAAAGAAAGCTTATATATTTTGTTTCCAAGAAGATATTTGTTAGTTGCGTATCTTCAACCTTACACCTTGGTTACAGAATAGATTAGTTGGCAATAGCATTTGAAACAAAACAAACCAAAATTGTAGTTGACAAACGACAGTCATTACAATCATGTCAGTGGACTGAGGTCATGCTTCTGGAACCACAGTTGTTGAGAAGAAAAAGGTTCTTAAGTTCTACACTACTCTTCAGTCTTCTGTCCGGAGTGCGACACCTGGATTTACAGAACATGGTGATGACAACACCTGTGTTGGAGAATTGTTGGCTTGTACTTGTGACATCTACTGTATTTGATTTACCAAAGCTGATTCACCTAGTGAACATTGTGAAAATTGTGTTTGGGACACTTATTATTGCTATTGCTAATTTTCTAATGTTATACCGTCCAATTTTGAAATCAACATTTTTTTAAGTGATTGTGTACAATATATCAGTAGCTGTTGAGGGTGCTTTACTGACTCATTGAGTACTGAGCATTTAGACAGATCGTTAATAATTACCTTGGTAATACCACATAAAACAAATGGATAGTGAATACTTTGACTTGAGATCAGAGCAGACTTGCATTCGAGTCTTCAAACCTCGAGTCCGAGTCCGAGTCCGAGTCCCCAGTGTCGAGTCCAAGTCCGAGTCACGAGTGACGAAAAAAAGAAAACCATATACTTATGTTCAAAGTTAAGTGAAAAAATACTCGAGGTATATGGGCTAGTAGGCTATCTCATGTTCTAAAAATTTCGTTATTCGAAAATGGTTTGAAATTTCCCAAATCTTTGGTAATAAATATTTATGTTTACTCAGAGGTTGTTGGGTGGCTTGGGGAAGGTTAGGACAACGTTTAGAATTGGAATTTGGCATCATCCTTTGACATTTACATATTTTTGCACACATTAGTTTTCAACTGTGCATAATAATAATTTTTAAAAAACCTGACCAAGTCAAGAACACTTGTGACCCCACGCCGTTGTACATTGTACATTGCTCTCGCCTTATTCCATTTCCCAATAATCACGATGGATTTAGCAAAAGGTTTTTCCTACATTTCGGCCTGCAGCCAATATAATATCTGGCTAGAATAACATTTAAGGCTGTTTTATACATTATTCGTTTCTCTACCGGAAGCCAGTAAAGCTTTTTGATCAACAGTGAAGTGTGAACCTGCTTTGGATAAGAAAATATGACACGGGAAGCTATATTTTGAGTTTCTGTAATCTACGAATATCAGATTGTTACAATAATTACAATAATCTAATCTTGAAAGTCTGAGGGCTCTAATAGCAGCATGACGGGTGTCAGCGTCGATGTACTTTCGGATTCTGGTGATGTTGCGGATATGATGATTGGCTGATTTGCATACAGTAGTGATATGGTTGCTCATTGTAATTGTAGAGTCAAAGACAAAGCCAAGATTTGGAAGTGATGTTGAAGGTTTGATTGTCTAGACGACAGTAAAAGGGTGAATCTCGAACGGTACAAACTATGTTGGGACAAATTAAACGTTTTTCTTTGGTGAATGTAATGCTCAAGGGAAATCAAATTGTATTGTCTTCATCTTTAAACCCAACATCC
>CM055819.1:55418623-55436069 GCA_029582265.1 Zoroaster sp. YZ-2022 | reverse complement strand
ATATTAAAACATAATATTGACGCGTTGGTAGAAACTCAGAAACGAAGTATGCAAATAGTACAACGTGATGTATGTTCACAATCAGAATAACAATGGACATTTGTGGTTATCGAACATTCCCCCAAAACAAACGTAATAAGCAGATCGTCCACAGTGATTAGTTTAATGTGTTGACCTATCTTTTGTTTACATTAAGTATATTGCTATGGCCTCAAAAATGTTGCCAACCTGGGGATATCACAGCAACTCAAAATAAGCAAAAAGATGTGTGGAACCCAATTCCTGGCTTTTCAACGTAACATTTAATTGAAATTCCTAAACACACAGTTAGTGTACCCAATGTATCGTGAGACTTGACGTAATTACTGTGGTAACTGATATTATTTTGCACTTTTTTATAGGCTCAAGAATGTAGTTAGTAAAGGCGATTGAAAATTCTAACAAACCTTTAACACTTCTTCTCAATAAATTAAGTATTTAACTAATTATTGGTTTGATTAACATCTCAACGTTAATTCGGTCTTGACATACTGGTTCGCTATAAAATATCGTCCAGTAAAAGTACGAGGTAAATTATACATTTTGCCAAACATTTCCCCCCCGATTGTCAGCGTCGGATGTTGATGCACTGTCTGGCATGTTGACTGTTCATTTGTTGTGTGTTTCGCAAGTAACAGGTAGAATGAGCCTGCAGGGAAGCCATTTTCACTTAGCCCTTGCGTCATGTTCAGTATAGATGATTTCATCTGAGGGACTTGTATATCTATCATACGCGAATTTCATACAATTTACATGAATCTGAGAGTGCAAGAGTTTATTGTTCTCCAGATTCCTTACTATGGGGTTCGTCGGACCAGTTCGTTTAACAAGCAGGTAGCATGTTTTGTCTGTTGGAAGTAAATAAATACGCAGTCTCCAACTTCATATTGGAACCTTATTACATTTTCATCATAGCGTTGTTTCGTAGTTGTCTGTTTCTTGAGAAGTTGATTTTTGAAACGTAAGCATATGCTGATTGGTACAAGAACTGGCCATCTGGTACAATGATCTGTAAAGCACAAAACAAAACTGTTACCTGTGCTACATACCGGTAATGAACCTAAAATATCAACACTAACTCTCTCCAATTAACCTGTCATATTTATTGAAGGAGCTACAACCTTTTGTTTCGGTGTTTTGCGACGGGATCATGGGATACATGCCTTTCCAAAAGTAAATTTGTCTGATTTTACCATATGTTTTTATGGAATCCAAACTGTGATCATGATTAGCAATCAATAATCAGTGTAATCACTCAGTATATACAATTAATCTGTAATTCGTTCTGGCATGTGACGTCTTGTTGGCGTATATTTCTTCAAAATAAAGCCATCTCCTCTCTTCCACTGAATTGTCACGACGAACTCGGTATTCAGTCTCTGAGGCATCGTAGACAATTTGCTGGTCTCATAGTCTTCCATATAATGCAGTGTTCTCTGCTGACTCATCCACTGGACAGTCTTAAACTATCTCAGCTTAAAGCATACCGTTCTTCCAGGCAGTCATCTGCATCCATCAACATAATGTACAGTTGTTATTCCCAAATCTCGTACCTCTGCTGTGCATGTTCCATCTGGTCAGTCCTTCAAGTCTAATGTTCATCATCATCTGCCATCTGCTCAGAATAATATGAACTTCAGCTTGGGCATCCCTCGTGCTTCTTGTTCTCTTGGGCAGTGTTTAAATAAATAAATAAATAAATAAAGCATACAGTATAGTGTAATGCCAATGAGTGCATTGTGTTAGGCTGTCAAAACCAACAAAATTGCGAAAGTAATGAGTTCATCGATTACAATAAAACACTCCACTTTGTAGCTATAGTCGCTTATACGGATAGGATTTGTAAATCTGTGATCCTTTATGGGGAATGTTTCTAAAAGGGGAAATATAATATCCCTTTATCGCTAGCAGAATGGATGTTAAACTTGTACCTATATATGTACCCAACTATATTTCCCCATTGGGCATTCACTTTTTGAATTGGCGTGTGCGCACTTAAAATGCCAATTATGTAAATGAAGTGATTGTTCATTCTTTCCAGTGGTGCTTCAAACAGTGAAACATGTTACTGTAAGCCCACTGTGCAATTGTCTTTCAATTGTGCAATTTCTTTAATATTTTGACATATTTATGATGCTGAAAGGTTTAAAATAGGACTAAAAAGGATAAGATACCTGTTCAGGTAGAAAATAAAAGGTATTTCCATCAAATTCATTTGTACTCTTGTCATATTACGTGTCGTGTTGTTTGTAAGTATTAGGACAAAATGCGCTACGTGCACTTCATGCAGGTACAGTGTAAATCCCTTAACTGTGGTAATGCCATTGGAATGGACCAAAAAGGAGTTGTGTTACATAAATGTAATTTTCTCAGCAACCCATTGTGTTGTTTTCATGATTTTGTTTCAGTATTTTAAAGAAAAAGCTCCCAGCTTTAATCTGATATACAAAACTTAAAAATTCACAGATCACGTTTTTGAAAAAAGGCAAATGTTTCAGGGTTGTATTTTTTGGGGTCACTCTGTTTATTTTTCTCCCGAAATGCGTTACTTAAGGAGAAATTTTTCCAAAAAGGGAAATATGATATCCCATTATCCCGTGTACATGTAGGGTGCTGACTCATTTAAAGTTTGTGTTCATTGGGACCTAAAAAGCAAGGAAAATGTTGGCCATTGAGAAGTGCCAAACAAGGAATGTTGCAATAAAGAGTCCAGTATTTGACAGGTGTTAAGATTATGAAATATACCATCTTTTTTTTGGGCATGGTAGTTTGTGTGGGTAGTGTTAATGGTTTTTCTCAGATGGGCACACATTTATTTCGATACATCACATGCATATGGGGCCAAACTACCGGTCAAGGATGTAGTGGGTTTCGTCTTTTTCTCAGCAGGTCAGCCCTAGTGATGTGAAATCAACTACTAACCACAAGACAAAGCAATGCTAATGTGCTGCTTAAAAATGTCAGAAGGTGCCCATCTGCTCCGGATCTAGCTCTTGCCGCAGAGGAAAGTTTCCTGGTGGCTTTGAAGATGTTCACGCCACTGTCACATTCCTTTCGACATACTGCATACTGGTGGTAACCAATTCAAAGCACCACAGAAACTACCTCTATCATCATGTTCCAACAGAACGGTAATCCGGAGGTCGCAGGTTTAAACCCCGGCTCCAGTCAATTCCTGCTCCAGTCAATTTCCTTTTGTTCAACCTTTCAAAATTACAATTGTAATTCACCTAGTCAGTTTCCGCTCTTGTGGTTTATTTGAGTACATGCATTAAAATAGTCAAATACAAAACATTTTTCAAGTGCACTGTTCAAGGTAAAAGTTCTTCCTGTATACCCTTTGAACAGCAAAAAGAATACGCAACTTCTTTAATTCT
The DNA here is from genome assembly GCA_029582265.1 of Zoroaster sp. YZ-2022. NCBI lineage: Eukaryota > Metazoa > Echinodermata > Asteroidea > Forcipulatida > Zoroasteridae > Zoroaster > Zoroaster sp. YZ-2022. Next base: position 55,432,653 of record CM055819.1, on the reverse strand, counting down.
GCAATGTTTGATTGAATAAAAGTTAACCATATTTTGGACGTTGGCTGTTTTGCTTACTGGAGGCGTGTGTGTGCGAGAGAAGTGTAAAGCTGTAAAGCGCAGCATGAGAGTTTTATGGCGCTGCTGCTTCGCCGCGAGCTCGGACATGTTGATATCTGCAAAAGCGCACAGAATATCACGTGAGCGGCTACCGTGTGCAAGACGCAGCTTGAAAGTAATCGGTTGATTTCTACGGTTCATTTGCAATAAAAGGAAACTACCGCACGCTTGCTGTCACCCGTTTTGAATTGGCAACCATGCCAAGACTGACATCAGCACAGCGTGAACGAGCTATCGGGCGTTTGACAGCTGGTGACGACATCTCAGGCCGTTGCAGCAGCATTCAACGTTCACTCACTACAGTCTACCGTCTGCAGCAGCGTTTCGCGGCCAGAGGAGTGACTGATGATCGACCAAGAAAGGAAGACCCGGGTCACTACCCGAGGCAAGATCGGCACATTTTTCGCAATCATCAGAGAGACCGGTTCCTGACAGCCTCAGAAAGTGCCCGAATCACCATTGGACCTCACCAGAGGCCAATCAGCAGTGACACAGTGCGTCGCCGACTTCGTGAGCGAGACCTGCGGAACTGCCGTCCAGCTCGAGTGCCAATCCTCACTCATCGACACCGTCTGGCACGCCTTCAGTGGGCCAGAAACCACGCCAACTGGAACTGGAGGCAATGGCGTACTGTACTGTTCACAGATTAGAGTCGGTTTTGCATCAGCAATGCAGACGGTCGTGTCAGAGTGTGGCGGAGGAGAGGTGAACGTTTCCAGGACAACTGCGTCATGGAACACAACGCATGGGGAGGGCCGAACGTCATGATCTGGGGTGGCATTGGCCTCAACCAGCTGCTGGGGCCAGTTTTCTTCCAAGGTCTGGGTCCTGGTCAGGGGAACGGTGTTACTGCACAGCGTTACATTTATCAAATCCTTCGACCTCATGTGGCGCCATTTTTCCATGCCCACAACAACTTCATTTTTCAGCAGGATAATGCACGTGCAACATTCAGCAAGGGTCACACAGGACTTCCTGCATCAACAGAACATCCAGACGATGGTGGGCCGCACTGAGTCCGGACTTAAACCCATTGAACACTTTTGGGATATGCTACAGAGAGCTGAATTCAGTCCGTCCCAGACCAATGACAGCCGCACAGCTTCAGCAAGCCATTACCCAGTCCTGGAACAACATCCCCAGAGCCTCAGTCAATCGTCTTGTCCACTCCATGAGACGAAGGTGCCAGGCCGTCATTGATGCCAATGGAGGTCACACACGGTATTGATCCACAGGAAGTGACTTGTTCGTTTTGTTGAACATTGGACTGTACAGTTTGAAAGACAAATGTCCAAAGAACATTTTGCCCGAATTTCGTTTCGATTCATTGAACGGTTATCATGAATGAATTTTTCGTCTAATTTGATTAAACTGGATCTGAACAAACATTTGCGTTTCTTTTGCTGTTCAGTATATATTATGCATGCAAACCTAAGGGCCAGCAGGCAACTCCACAGTGAAAACATTAATGATCACTTTTTGGGAGAGGGGGTGTCCACTGCTATGCAACCCCATGAGTTCCTGGTGGTAGGACCTTTTGGCTTTAGACTAGCAAAGCTAGTAGTAATGTGTTATCCATGTATATCTTTGCATTTTACTAGGTCGCAAATACTCCATTTAGTCTCGTGCTGAGGAGAAGCTGGTCACCAATCACTTCAGATATTATCTGATTGACAAAGCAGACAAGAAACTCCCTGGTAGGCATACTGGGTATAAGAAACTCCCTAGTAGGCATACTGGGTATAAGAATCCACTTCTGTAAAGTGTAAATTTTGTTAATGTTCCAACCTATGGCAAGAAATTTGCTAAAATCACAGACCACGCTGAAAAATTTAATCTTAAGTGATGACTGAGGTCTTGCTTTTTTTTGGGGGGGGGTGGGGAATGTTTGTTTAAACAATGTGACCTTAACAGTCAGACCTAAGAGACCGTACTTTTTATACTGTTGCTGGTAAAAAAAAATTAATAGATTTGGACAGTTGTTACAAATGAGGTATTTATCAAAAGCAGAAAGATGCTGAATGTTTCAAGTGAAAGGTCTTGTGTTCCCTTTTAATTTTGTACCACCTTTTAGGATGTGGTGTTTGTAGGACATTAATTAATACAAGCAGTCAGTTTTTATTTTCACTGGCAGTTATTGCCCTTACATGACAGGGTTTAGCATTATATACTAGTGCTTTCCTAAGACACGCGTGCTAAAACTTCATAACACACCTCGGTGGGCCTCGAACCCACAACCTCCTGCATTTTAGTGCACAGGTCTTAACTACTTGACCATCGCTTGCTGGTGTTGAATGGATGGTTTGAATCATTTAGCAGTGGATACTATTAGTTATCCTGCTCGCGCTCGTGAGGGAACACGGAATAATGGTGCGTCTGTGTCCCACATACCACGAGGCCGAAAGCTGAGTGGTAGCGGACACAGATGCACCACATTATTCCGTGTTCCACTTCGCGAGTGTGATAACGAATTATCTTCAAGCAAACTTGATGCATTAAGGTTTGAACTAGCACGCTTTACACGAACCTTTACCCTGCGAGTATGCTGGTGATTAAATTATACGCGGCGTGACAAGCACATCTACACCTGTGTAGTAGGTTGTAAAATCGTTAATTACATGGGTAAATGAACTGATTTTCCCAATGTTAACAATTTTAACTTGTTTCAGAGGGTCTAGAGATGTTTTCTAGGACGCACTAAGATCCAGCGGATACACGGGAAGGCCTCACCTACATCGATAGCCAACCTACTAAGGAAAACGGAACAGGCAGCGCAACGTCATCTGGTTCAACCTCCATTCAGCAAAAAACGTGACAACAAACATTGGCGGCACATTCCTGAAAACTCATCGGCAAACACTTCCCGAGGAACTCCAAACTGAACAAGATATTCAACAGGAACACGGTCAAGATCAGTTACAGCTGCATGCCCAACATCGCCAGTATCATCAAGGGCACAACAAACAAGTCTCATCGAACGACAAAGGGACCGACCGTAAGGAATGCAACTGCAGCAAGAAAGACCTATGCCCTCTACAAGGAAAGTGCCAGGCCAGCAACATCATCTACAACGCCGAAGTTGAGCAACCAAACAACTCTCAGCTGTACATAGGTCTCACCGCGCCCATTCAAGCTAAGATACGGCAACCAAACACAGTCTTCCAGGCATGAGAAGTAGCAGAACAGCACGGAACTCTCCAAGCACATTTGGCAATTGAAAAGGAACAAGAAACCATTCACCATCAACCGGTCGGTAGCCTGTAGATCTCAAGCATACAACAGCGAATCGAAACGGTGCAACTTTTGCCTCACAGAGAAGCTCTCCATCATAAACGCCGACAAGAGGATACTCCTGAACAAACGACCCGAACTCATATCAAAATGCCTGCCATGAAAACAAGTTCTACCTCTGCAACTTCAAAAGCGATGACACGTGACGAGGAACAGAACCGCGCTAATTAACAAACCACACACCGCCAACAAACAAGCTTACACACAAGGCTCGCAAGCAATAGGTAATTACCACGCATCAATGAGCGAGTAACTTGTACGTGCACGTGTAGGCCTATATAATAGGAGTAATCACTTGGTGACTATCAGTTGTCTGATGATCGCATAACGCGTGAAACTCGGAATTACAACTACCAGCGTTCCACTAGTTTTACTACAAGTATAATATGCTCTGTCTATATGGCATTGAGCACTCTACTTCAAGATAGACCGCTACATTTTATGTAATATATATATATAGATATATATATAGATATATATATATAGATATAGATATATATAGATATAGATGAACGGGTAGCGAGCAAAGAAAATTTTGCTGATGCCGGACTCGAACCCGCGACCTCTCGAATGTTAAATATTCAAGACGAATTGATAAGTTGTCGACATCGGAGGGGTTCACAAGTTGGCCAGAACCAAGCATTAATGGCTTCAGGCGATAACTACTTAATTAGTACCGCCAGGGCATAAGCCCAGGTTCCACATTAATAAATCTCTGGCTAGGTTCGGTCTTTCCCCCCCACCCCCCCCCCCCCCCCAAGTTGATTGTGCGAAAACAAAAAATATATTATATAATTATTATGTCAACAATTTACTGCTTAATTTTCTTAAACATATAGTTTCATATGATAATAATAATTTTAAAAAAAAATTGTTTAAAAGCATTATCGTGTTTAAAAACATCATCGAATCCACCCTCACACTGTTCATAAAACATAATTAGACATTGAACTTCATTTGGAGTCCGTGATTAGAGAAAGAAAAAAAAAGGAAAGTACCTGAATTCTGGCGACGACACGAATTCGCTGCACCAACAGTATACACAACACAGACTGGACATAATTGATCAACAGGGCGATAACTACTCTCGTTTATGTCGTTTGTGGTTGAAGACGCCGTCGCTAAAATGTTTTTTTTCCAAGGCAAGAAGGCATGTCGGCAATTTTCCGGGTGATTTTTTTTCTAGCCAAGTAATTAATTTACCAATTTATTAATGAAAATGTTTCACCCAGTCCGTTAATGGCCGATTTTGAAATTGTGTAGCCGAAACCTTTTTTTTTTTTTTTTTTTTTTTTTGGGGGGGGCATTTTTAGTTGGAGTAGTCATTCTATAATTATTGTAGTTTATTAATTGTTTTCCGTATCAAAATTTGTATCATTAGAAAGACCACAAACTAAGCTACAAGACTACGGGTATTTTTTCAGATCACATATAACATTTTGCATAACAGCGTCTTTCTATAGGTTGGTGAAATTCTCGCGGAACCCGCTGCTATATCGCGGAACCCGCTGCTATATGGGATTCTAGCAACCAAGTGTCATCGGGCAAGCTCGGTGGTCGAGAGGTTAAGACGTCTGCTCTAGTAAGCAGGAGGTCGTGGGTTCGAATCCCGCCTGAGTCGCCTGTGTAGATTTTTTTCACAGACACTCGGAAAGCACTGAGTATACAGTGCTATACACACGTCGGTGTCGGGCAAAATTAAATCAAGCGTCTTTATTATTACTTGAAATGAACTAGTTTCAATAGGATCTAACTTTATTGATTTATTATGTGCTGAGTAAAATGTAACAATCAATATATTTTTTTTTTTGAAAACTATCTCCTTAGATACAGCTGACCAGGTTGGAAACAAAATCTTGAAGAAATCATATGAAAGTTCTAAGTCTTATACCACTGTGTACTGGATACATCAACTCCACACACTTCAAACCTATGGCCTTAACATCAACACAGGTATTAAATAACCCAGCTAATTTTACTCATATCATTTCTATTACTAGATTTCATCCACAGGCCACTGCCTTGATATCTGTATTTTTGTTTTACCTTCATGTTACCTTATCTTGTATGTCATTATTTCTTTCCCACCTGTTCTCTTTTTCTACTTTTCTCTTTGTTCTGGTGTTAGCAGCAGAATGTGGGTTCGAATCTCGGCCGTGACACTTGTGTCCTTGAGCAAGACACTTAACCATAATTGCTTCTCTCCACCCAGGGGTTAAATGGGTACCTGTGAGGGCAGAGTTGGTTGATTAGCCCTATATGCGCTGTAATGGCAGCAATTGAGCTGTATACTCCCCCAGGGAGCTGAGATGGTTTCAGGAATGATTTATGAGCCTTATGAGCAGGGGTAATGATATAATGCGCATTGAGCACCACTCAGTTGGTGGATACGTGCGCTATATAAGTCCACACATTATTATTATTATTATTATTATTATTAATTATAATCTAGCTAAGTACACCCACACGCCAACATCTCAATCTGGATGGTGTTGACCCTTTTTGTTGTCACATCTCTTTGCATGATCTTCTATTTATACCCTAGCTTTACCACAAGCCACTCCATCTACTACGCAGCCCATCCTATTGTGTGACTCACTAATCCCTCCTTTGTTCACTTCCCACTCTCCTGTGTGCTTTGCTAGATTGGTGCCTATTTTTAATTGGCTATTTTTTTCACCGCTATATTGGATACCTTCCCATGATCCTTTGCTTTCCCTTTTCTCTATAAATGGATGTGTTTTTATGTTTGTACTTTGTCTATGCCTCTGACGACGGTCCGGTTTGAATCAAAAGCTAAGGCCACCCTCCCGATTTAATATAATATACAATTGTTCCACTGTTCAATGAGAAACATGTGCAGATAAAATACGTATTTTACCCCCCCCCCCCCCCCATCGTCTTGTATGCTTGTCTCGTAAGAGAAAGCAATACTTCATTTAGTTCATTGGATTTGCATTCTGGGTAATCCTAAGATGATCTCCATCTCAATGTTCGTACTCAGTGGGTCATAACCTGTATTTTGATATCAAACTCTCCTCAATAGCCAAAAGATTATTACCATGATTGTTTACAGTATAGAATGACAATAGTGCAAACACTTCATGCGCCTATGGTTAACTTGAAGTATGGATGCATTTACACGTAATTTACTAATGGTGTAAACTCTCATCTTACCATTCAGACAAGCTTTTTGGCCTTGGGTTTCATAGTCACTTCCTCTTACATTTCAAGGAGCTGAAGGTTTTGATATATTAAAAGAGGCGTATTATGGACATTAACGCTGTGAACACTTTATCATTTATTTACACAATGCAGTGAATTGAAGTTAAATCATATATCTCAAACAGTTGTGGGCGTGGACACATGCGATAAGGACCAAGCCAAAGGCGAGGTCTTTACAATACAATACAATACAATGAAGGCATTTATATAGCGCTCTTACACAAACGGTATCACAGCGCTTTACAGTGAGAGGCAAGTACAATAATTATTTTAAAATACACAGTGCCTAAAATAAATGAGTCTTGAGAGATGTTTTAAATTGACTCAATGAAGAAGCATGACGGATACCAGATGGTAGTTCATTCTAAATGATGGGTGCAGCAGTATAGAAACCCTTGTTAGCCGCAGTTAGATGTGTAGTTGGCTTTTTGAAGATCCGGGAATCAGAATTTGAACGGAGTCCACTGTGGTTAGGTTGGTATGGTGTAATAAGCTCACAGAGATAGGATGGCGCACAGTCAGTAACACATTTATAGGCAATAGTCAATGTTTTGGAATCAATCCGGTCTTGAATGGGAAGCCAGTGAAGCTGTCGTAGGAGAAGGGACACATGGTCATACTTGTTAGCCTTGAAAATTTATTTATGACAAGACAAAGCGTCAAATTTGTATAAATGTCCCATTCATAAATGTCCAGAACGATTTCGTTTTCAAAATGTAAAATAATAATTTATTTTGTTGAAAAAAGCCAAATAGGAATGGGCAAATTCACGTTTTGGAGACACACGAAAAACTTTCGAGTCGGTGCGATGTAATATTCTGATTCGATCAAATGGGTCAAATCACAATATGAATATTATTGTAACCATTACACGTTTTATGTAAAACTGAGGTCCTTAATGTAATGTTAAGCTACCTATAATGTTTCCTTTAAAGGTACAACATTGTTATGATCAAAGCAGACTTTCAACAGGGCATGGAATCGTTGTCCTAGTTTAGGATGAACACAGTGACTGAAAATTACTGGGTCATTTATGCAGCATCAACGGCAATATGATTTTATCATGTTGTGTATTATTTTCATTCACTGGGTTAATCCAAATAAAGACCTCTGATTCCATGCCCTGTTGATCTTGACGATACTACCCCTTTAAGTGTGTTGCACTGTTCAGATGAGTTATTATTTTGTTTTCCTATAATGGCTCCATGGGCGGATCCAGAACATTTTTAGGGGGGGTCTGAGAAACAAAAACAATTATTTTTCAATACTACAAAAATTACAATGAAATAATCAAAGGGAGAGAAAAACAAAGCACACTGTGGGAATGGGATCTCTCTCTCTCTCTCTCTCTCTCTCTCTCTCTCTCTCTCTCTCTCTCTCTCTCTCTCTCTCTCTCTCTCTCTCTCTCTCTCTCTCTCTCTCTCTCTCTCTCTCTCTCTCTCTCTCTCTCTCTCTCTCTCTCTCTCTCTCTCTCTCTCTCTCTCTCTCTCTCTCTCTCTCTCTCTCTCTCTCTCTCTCTCTCTCTCTCTCTCTCTCTCTCTCTCTCTCTCTCTCTCTCTCTCTCTCTCTCTCTCTCTCTCTCTCTCTCTCTCTCTCTCTCTCTCTCTCTCTCTCTCTCTCTCTCTCTCTCTCTCTCTCTCTCTCTCTCTCTCTCTCTCTCTCTCTCTCTCTCTCTCTCTCTCTCTCTCTCTCTCTCTCTCTCTCTCTCTCTCTCTCTCTCTCTCTCTCTCTCTCTCTCTCTCTCTCTCTCTCTCTCTCTCTCTCTCTCTCTCTCTCTCTCTCTCTCTCTCTCTCTCTCTCTTTTTAATTTTTTTAAAAACGATTTTCGGGGGGGGGGGCTACAGCCCCCTGAGCCCCCCCCCCCTGGATCCGCCAATGAACTCGTGCTAATCGTTTGTCATTAGTAATGGAGTTCTTTACATCGGGCACTCTCGATGATCGAGAGGTTAAGACGTCTGCACTTGAAGGCAGGATGCCGTAGATTCAAATTCCGCCTGAGTTCCCTGTGAGTGTCATTTCGTCAGATACTTGAAAGCATTTAGTGTTCCTCCATGGGTGAATGACATACTGATATACACAAATATACATAATAGTATGTGCAGCACGACAACAAAATGACAAGTTTAAAAGAGCTCTCAAATGTTACTATATTGATGCTTCCCACAAAAATTTACAAATGAGATGAACAACAAATGACCAATCAGGATCAACCTGTTTTGTCACTGAATAGGCTACGTATACAGTGGTAAGCTTAATTGAAAGGCCCATTCTGGAAACACATTGTCTATGGTCGGATGATATGGTAACTTATATAAGGCTGGTTCCACAGGGTTGAATACTGCATAAATCATCTCCTACGGGGCCATGAGTACATGCTTGAACACTGGACGCTGAACAAAGACTGGTCTTACTTAGTCACGGTGTGCCTTGCAAGGATTATGCTGCAACCTGCGATACGGCAACTCTAGTAGTTTCGCAGAGAAATAAAGCACTGCATTGAGGTATGTTTATTATCTAATAATTTGTTTAAAATGCCATTTATTAATTATTAGCTCGACTTAACTATAGCTTAGCCCTAGATGAGGGACAAGGGTTATTGCCCTACACTTTTATTAAATCCAACCTGTATGGATTTATCAGTAAATTATTATTCTTTTGAAACCCTGGGGTTTACTTTCTTGGTATTTTCACCAATAAAAGTAGTCTTTAAATACATGGAAATTGTTAAATGGCAAGAAAACGCTGTGCAATGACGCCGATTGTGTTGTGATGTTTACATAATTTGAGGCCAGTACTTGGGTGATTTTGTCAGAGTTCACTCTGCAAAGGTAACACCGGGAAGGCGATTTTTAAACTTGCATGACCTTTTAATTTTGCCCATTTTTTTTCTTCTGATATTGACATAAAATTACATTTTGTTAATTTTTCTTAAGACATAACCTCTCTCAAAAGGGGTAAATGTAAATTATTAATATTTACTGAGAGCCCCAGTTTCAAGGAAGGGTACAGCCGTGATAATGTTATAAAACCATAAGTATGCTTAATTTCTTACTTATGTATTTAAAAAGGGAAGATACATCATTGAATGGTTTATCCAATTAATTTCAAGCATCTAGTTTTTATATCATAAATGTTACCTGTAAGATTGCATCACAATAGGCGCACACATGCTTACTTATTTGGAGACAACAGCATCCATAGGTATGTTTACTTTCTTTGAGACAACAGCGTCCATAGGTATGCTTACTTTGAGACAACAGCGTCCATGTATGCTTACTTTGAGACAACAGCGTCCATAGGTATGCTTACTTTGAGACAACAGCGTCCATAGGTATGCTTACTTTGAGACAACAGCGTCCATAGGTATGCTTACTTTGAGACAACAGCGTCTATAGGTATGCTTACATTTATTTATTTTTTTAAATGTTTTTTTAACTAAAAGAAAGATGCAAAGCATATCAGACGGAATAATTTTAGAGATGAATTATACCAATTTAACACCAATACATTTAGAGATGATTGATACCAATTTAACACCAATTATACATTTAGATAATTATTTGTTAATTTGATAATCTGGTAATGACTAATGTTGTACCTTCCTTTTTACCACCTCAATGTAAAATGTAAGTCATGAGAAAAGTGCGGGGGAAAATTACCTTTTTCAGGATGAACGTGTATTGTACTTGTAGGTTTAGCTACAAATACACGTATACATGGGTTCATTTTACGGGTTTGAACATGGGTTGTGTATGAGACAAGAGAATGATGAGTTTCACCGCTCCCACGGGTGCAATTTATTTGTACCGACGTTTCAATTTCTGTGGTCGAAGGCGCCGCTACAAGTTGAACAAGAACGTGAAAAGTGGGATTTATACACTTATGGTATAACGCGTATCTTATCTTTTCAATTTTGACGTAGGCTTCCTCAAATTAGTTACGTTATTTTATAGATATTGGTAGGCATCGACATATCTGTTACGTAAATAAACATATCCCCTTGACTGACAAATGAACAGATGAACCTATAATTATTTTAACGCTGTGAACAATGACGGAATATTATGATCGACAACAGTTACGCCAGCAACTCCCACAGCGATATAAATTGCGATTACCGCGCGCTCCAGAAATTTATAGACGCAACAAAGAACTAAAACAAGGTTACACTCGATATTTGTAAGAACAACAAATTATTCAAATGGTTTAATTAAGACAAAGTAATCAAGTTTAAACGATTATTATAGAGTTTGAATAAAGCTTAATAAAATGATCGTAAATTATCAACATTACAATTATTAAAAGTGGCTTACACCTTTCAACGGCATTTCTCTCTTTTCCGAACATACACTGGAATCACTGGAACTGTCCAGTTCACTTCAATAATACGAGTTTTTTGTGAACTTCTAACTGTATTTTTCACAGCTTAACTTAAGTTAAAACTCCTGGATGACTCGCCATAAACTTCGGAGGAAAATCCAACCTTTCTTGTACTCAGCGAATCTTTTAATATTATAGTCTGCCATTGATCCGGTGAAGAACCACACACTTTCTCTGCACGCACTTGCAATCCCTGATAATCCTTACAATCGTAATTCTACTAACGATCAAGTTCGATCATCGTCCAGGCTCACAAGCGCCATCCAACTGTTCCCCGTCTATACTGAAGCCATCCCATTTTTTTAAAAACAAAATCATCATTCTATCAAATTCTAGACTTACGGGTGCATAAGCTTTCTGAGAAAACATTTTGTTTAGACATTGCGTTATCACTGAACGAAAGTTCTCAATTTATTTAATAATGTTTCGTTACTGAATGAATGTTCAACGAACTTCCCACGCAGGTTTCATTCAAAATGTTTTATGTTACTTAATGTTACTCAATTACACAGCCCCACCAATTTAGGGGAAAACAAATCTCTAAAGTCTACCTCTTTCTTACTACTGGAGAAGAATTTCACCTAGTTTGCACATCCAACATTTTTGGAGATTAAAATCGTTCACTTCCAGCCTTGTGAAAGAGGTTGTCTAAGTAGTGGCTTGGCATTGTTGAAACTGTTCATCGGCGGATTAAGAATTACTGAATTAGAGAGCACCTTACTGATTTTATGCAAAAAATGTTAAATTTTCTTCAAAGCGCTGAGTAGTGTACAGTCAGATTTGCCTCAGAAATAATTTGGGGATCAATAAAAGTGAAAAAATAAAAAGAACTAGAATTTAGTGTTTTTGTTACATTACAAAGACTAGGTGTTTGAGTTAACTTCCGGTTCAATCAAGTGAGCAGTTGATGACGTCATAATCATATTTTTGAAAATGTCTGATGTATTTTATAATGACAATATCAAAGTCATCTTCAAAATACATATACATTTTGTGTTAGAATGTCTTGTTTCGACCAGAAAGAATTAAGGTCACATCAGGTCAGTTGAAAGTCATATATCTGAAACAATAATACTTCCTCATGATCATGAAAAATAACGTTTGTACCTTCTTTAGCTCAGGAGATATATAATTAAAATTACATATAATGTGCTATGCTGAACACATTAACTTCCGGTTCAGTCACGTGGCTGAATTTATACTTCACACAAAAGTAATACATTGGATATGTCTTTTATCATCGTACTAAATTTGCTGAAATTCTGTTCGATAATTTCTGAGATATGAAAATATTCCATTTTAAATACTGCCGACTGCAAACATATTTTTTTAAAGATAAGATGTGACTAGTCACTTTATTCACAGAAGTCATTCTCAAATTCCCTGTCACACTGGCTGCAGACTATATAACAGTGCTGCAGAATCGGAAGGAAAGGTCAAAATTGAGTCATGTCTGTGTACCAAATTCGAGGTTTGTACGATGATGCAAAAATTGTTAATTTATCTGATACGGTTCATGAGATATACTATCTAAAAATATTAAACCTCTATTTGATGTAATTTTATATCTGATGACGTCATCATGACGGCAAGACTTCATTATGACATTAAATTTATTTACCTTCATGTCAACGTAAAGAATTTTTTTAAGTTATAAGCTAATCTGATCTTTGCAAATATGGTTTTCTATTCAGAAATGTGTCATGACAAAACTCGCATTTGTGGTTCCGAGTGCGACGTATGTACATATGAACGTGGGGTTGAGTTCGGCATGCGACTTGACTTGAGACTATGCCTTGTGCTGTATGTGTACACAAATTATGTGTGTGGAAAAGGCCGTGTGCGTGAAATGGACTGTATACATAATGTACAGGTATTACATGTATAGGGAATAATACAGAATGTTGTTTCACTTAAACTTCCAAGAGGTCAGATAGGGGTCATGTCTGTAATCGAAATGTGACATAGTTCAAGATCTTTAAGATGATGCAAAGATTGTGAAAAATGTCGTCTGTAGATCATGAGATATGATTTTTTTTTAATATTAAACTGATTTAGTGTAATTCGATATCTGATGACCTCACCATGACGTCACAACCTGGGATACAACTAAACACCTCAAAAAAAGAAAGTCCCCACCTGTATGTTTTAAAAATATTGTTAAATTTTAGGGACTTATGAGCATAAACATGATATGACGATTTAGCCTGATCATCGACACACATGTTGCAAGCAAGATTTGTGCGGATAACGTTGCGCATCAGTGCACACAACTCGGTTGATTGTGTGGGGGTACCTGTTCATTTCTCACAACTTTGCATTGTGGCTCAAAATAACGCCGCTGAATGACACAATTCTTCTTCTTCATGATCATGACAAAATAACATTAATAGTTTGGTTCAATTTTCTGAGATGGGGGCGTTGTGATCTGTGATGATGTCATGAAACATTTTTTGGAAAAGTCACCAGTCACTTTATGAATAAAGAAAAAAATTTTTTTTTACAAACACCACAATAATACTTAAATGTTTAGGCCTTAATCTTTTTATTTATTTATTTAATTTTGCTGTTTTAGATATATCAAAGACTAAAAATATAATGAAACATATCATTTTGGTTATTGCATAAATTAAAATATAAAAAAACTGCACTAACCATTTAGAAATTTGCTAACCAGCTAACCAAAACCAATATTTAAAAATAAATACCCAACAATTTTGGAAAATTTTACTAACCATTTTGTTGTTCTAGACACTTTTTTCTGCCACATTGGTTATTAAACAATCATTGTTGGAAGTTAATTTGACTGCATCAATCGCGAAAAGATGCCAAACATCATATTTCACGTTATGAAACGTTATGAAACTAAGAACACACCCCGAGATGTCATGATCAAGGAAATGGTGTACCACGACTTACCCAAACGTAGATTCAAGCCGAAGAAGACGAAGATGAAGTACCCTCCAATAGCAACCTATGGTACTGCTGGAGTAACGCACATCATCATCATCATCATCATCATCAAGAGGTGTTCG
>CM055819.1:55382604-55418123 GCA_029582265.1 Zoroaster sp. YZ-2022 | reverse complement strand
CAAATATAAGTAAATACGATGGTAAATTTAAATTTGTGTGAGCATTTAAGTTTAAATTTGACCCCTGGTGTTATTTGTTTATTCGTGTTTATTTTGTTTTTACTTGGACGTGGATGGAAATTTTTACCATTGCATGACGGGTATAAATGTCTAGGATTCGACCCCATATGCCAATTTTCCATAATAACACGCGTGTGCCGGCAGGGTCGTGCACAGACTACTCGCAGTCTCAGCATACTATACTAGCACTAGCAGCAGACGATTGGCCGATCGAAACCGCGGGCTGGAGAAAAGTTGGAAAAGTGAAAACATCTGACAAATGAGTGACATTCACAAAAAAAAACCTCCTCGGTCGTCTCTCAACGTAACCTGAACCTGACATCTGAACCTCATCTGAAACTGAAAGGTATGTAAAATAAAAATGACACACAATATAAGCCTAGATGTAAACATGTTGGCCTAAATTGTTTTTGAGAAATTTCAGAATTATAATATCAGAGACAGAATGAGTTTACTGGCTGCGACTCGAGTCATAACTATTATTACAGCGTAACACACATACATACTGTATCGTCCATGTACGTAATTCTCCGTACTCGTGAAATGACGCACCTACATTTGGCTTAGCAAAAGGAAAACTTACAAAATTATAGTGTATTACCATGATTACTAACACAGTTAATTGCATAAACTTATCTAACGTTAAGTCGTGCTTGTTACAGAAATAAAAATTATAGTGAAATTGTATGATTTAACCTTCTGGAAAGTTAGTGCTTGTGAAAGTGGAAAAAGTTGTTTAACCACTGATTTTACTAGATACAAAATAGTAAGACTAAGAGATTGTTAATTTATTTACTAACTTAATCATACATTTACAGGACATGGTGACAAGGGATGACATCCGTGACCCTCTACACCCTGCATTGCTGTTATCGGTAAGGTAAAAAAAAAACTCTCCCAAAAGTTTGGGTGGATGGGGTGTGAGAATTGGGGACTCTAAAACCCTTAAACTTCAAAATTACACACTGCGAAATATTTTACTAAAATACAAAATGTAAAATGTTTTGGAATTTTTAATAAAATGCTTACTGGTATAAATTTTGTGTTGGTACCATTTGTTCTGAGAAATATTTCCTTCTGAATTGCTGTCATATTCAAAGCATGACAAAAAATATGACTGTTACATGCCAATATCTCTTTGAATGAAATTTTCACAGGTTGGTTTTATGATTTGTTTTTTTAAAACTAGGTAATTTGATTGAGTGTACTCATCCAAAAATCCATGCTCTACCATCCCTTTAAAATTGAGGTACACTACTTAAAATTTAAAATAATTTGTACTCACCTAAGGCGGAGCAATACCTTGCAATTGATGGCAATATCATCAACTCAGTGAAGGGAGATAAAGCTCTAACCTTAATGTTTGCGGCCTACTATGTTTTTAACATACATTATGCTAAGGAGGCATCCTGCACCCTTGATTTTGTTCAGAGGTAAGTTGAATTTGACTGGAATGTGACAGTCTTAACACTCGAAACAATGTGATTGTGAAACATTTAATTTTGATTAAAAGGAAAGATTTAAAGGTGCACTTTGACTTGAATTGCCATTTGACCAGGCTATCTGTTTGATGTTTCTTGACACCTAGAGGATGGAATAATATTGCATTCGGGATAATGAATATTATTTTTGGTTTTACCCTACACCTCACCGGGCTGCTCTCCGAGACCTGCAAACAAATCCACAGGTTAACTAATTGGGTGGGATTCGAACCCACGACTCCCCGCATTCTAGAGCAGATGTCTTAACTACTAGACAACCGAGCGAATCCTATAATTATCAGCAGAGGGCACCACAAACAATTTCAATAGATGTAATAATTGCATCATGGACAATAAAACAAATAATATAATACTGTACTCGTCAAAAAAAACAATGTTGAACCATCCCATTGTCATGAGGTTGATTTTGTTGGTCAAAGGGGTGAGTAATTTTAATGATCTCTTTCTATTACAGATTCTTCATGGGAGTAAATCCAAGTACAGGATCCAAGACTGGCTTGAAGAAGAGGGAAGGCCAAGTCAGTGGTAAAGTCTTTGCACTGGCCAATGCAATGCCTCTCTTTGAGAGTGATTGGACAATTAATGAGCAGTAAATTAAGGCCATGTCCAAATTGGCGGCTATAGCTGTGGCTACGGCTGGATCGCCGCGTCATCAGGCGATGAAGTATCGGACGTCCTTGGCAACACCCTTAGCAACAATCGTAGCTGTAGCTGTAGCTGCCAATTCGGATACGGCCTAATATTGATTTGGGCAATTCCACACTAATGGGCCAAAAAGAAAACTTTGTAAGAGAGGCATTGGAGAGTGAGACAAAAGTAACTATTTTGTCCCAGTCTTTTCCTGTACATTCCCAAGCTGTTCATGATTGTTCATAGCAAAAAAATAACAAATTAATCCGTGACCTTTAGAAATTACAAGGTCATTTGAAAAGTGTTGCGTATGTAACAAAAGACAGACATATGGCCTAATAAGTGAAGAAATAATATAAAAAAATACCAAATATTGTGCCAGTTACATTCCTAACCCTTTAAGATTGTAAGCAGTAAAACTGGGATATTGTCATGGGTATTAAGGAAATAACAATGGGAAATAAGTCGCGTACGAACATTGGACAGATATTTTGGGACAGAAGTCTGTCCCCGTTTGTACATAACAATTTGTTTTTTAACTTATAATTCCTCACCAGGGGTGGGGCTTTCTTAATTTTGGCTAGTAACTATCCCTAAGGGTCTGTAGAATTGTTATTGGACAATGTTGGGCCAATCAATTTATTTCAGTATAATTTCTACCAAATGATAACAAAAATGTCCGTTCCTGTTCTTAAATGCTCAAACATTTATCTAAATTGTTTTCAACCACAATCCTCATGCGCCTTTGAATGTACACAGACAAAAATACATGGCAACATATACTTCATTTTGTTATTACTATCCCATGTTGCCCTCCCATGTCACACTTTTGTGCCCATTAGTGTGGAATTGCCCATTTGCATTGGCCAGTGTAAAGATTTTAAATCATTTACCCTCCCATTGTAACTGCACTCTAGTGGCAAGTAGCTATACAGACAATGATATGCTTTTTATGGCTATTAATCATGTTTTACCATAAAGTAGGAGCAAAATGCTTTCCAGTGGTATCTTGATTGCATTCCTATGGTCATGCATCACTGAGCATCATTGTTTGGAAAATGCTATGTGAAAACCCTTTTGGGACAGTTCATGGTCAGACATGAGCAGCACGTTCAGATGATGGCCCGAGGGAAATCTAACCGTTTGAAAGCATGTGATACGTACAAGATGTTTATCAATTGGTGATATTTATTCAGTACTGAATTATGTAACAACATGTCTGACCATGAACTGTCCCAAAAGGGTTTTCACATAGCATTTTCCAAACAATGGTGCTCAGTGCTGCATGACCAGAGGAATGCAATCAAGATACCACTGCAAAGCATTTTGCTCCTACTTTATGGTAACACATGATTAATAGCTAGGAAAAACTGGTGTTAGGTTTTGAGATGTAAATGTAAAAACTGTTAATTGCTATTGAAAACTCATTGTTGTGGGCAATTTGTTCCATTTATTAAATTCTTGATGTTCAAGATCTGCCTACCTAAACCTCAGTTGTTCTGAAATCATTTTGTACAATGTAAGTGTCTGTGAAGTTCGAGATTTTATCCTTCCTTGTGCTAAAATAAATATGCTACAGTTAGTACCTTCAGTTTATAACCATCACTTTAGATTTCTTTACCCTGTCAGGAAGATATCCGTGCTTTGAAGTTTATGATGTTCCCCATATCACCACAGAATTGAAACATAATGGAAGTTTTCATGTCCATGGACATGCAGTTCATTCAGAACATTATGTTCGTTGAATTTACACATCTTTTTATGGAAAACATTAAAAATATGGAATTTTTGGAAAAGTCTTAATTTTTTTTTTATTTTATCCGTAAATTTTGGGATTTCTTTTTTACGGACAACATTTTTTGCCGTATTTGTACGGAATCAATTTTGTGTTAATCCCGTTAAAATACAATTTAATCCGTAAATATACGGATTTTATTTTTACGGACAAAATTTTTTGCCATATTTGTACGGAATTAATTTTGTGTTATTCCCGTTAAAAGATACAGTTTTACTCCGTAATTTTAATATAATTCCGTTTAAAAAGAATCCGTAAAATTTACGGAACATTAAAAAAATTCCGGTAATTTTGCTGCCGGAACTTTTTCCGTAAAATACCGGTAACGGATTTTTTTTTACAGTGTATGTTAGTATGTTCTTATGAACTCTTCAGATGAAGCCATCATTAATTGCGTTGCCAAATATATATTTGTATTCACTATGATGAAAGAAAATCAGAATGTATGAGTATGCTGTTGAACAAATTATCCATGCGTTTGTCACATCACGGCTCGATAACGGGAATGCTCTCTTCTACGGTCTCCCGCAGAATCAAATAACTCGTCTTCAGCACATACAAAACACAGCAGCTCATGTTGTGACTTTGTCCAGAAAGTCATGCCATATCACGCCAATATTGAAAGAACTGCACTGGCTTCCTGTTTCACAGAGAATTGTTTTTAAACTTATGCTAATTGTTCACAAATCTTTTAATAACATTGCTCCAATTTATATTTCTGAACTGCTTAAAGTCTACACACCATCACGCAATTTGCGCTCCAGCAACATGTCACTCCTAAAGGAACCAACTTCAAAACGGAACTGGGGTCTTTTTCTGTCGTGGAATCATCTTCCAACTAAACTTAAATCTTCTCATAGTATAACTAGATTTAAGTCGATGCTTAAAACTCATCTTATGTCACAATTCTTCAAAGATGATGTATATTTGTAATTGCATTGTAGGTACATGTATCTCAGTACATAATTTTGTCCCTATACTATCATTGTATATTGTTTGTATTCATGTTTTTCTTTGTTTCCGCAGGGTGGATATGTGCGCGCTACTAAATCTTTATTATTATTTTTATTATTATTAATATTATTATTATTATTATTATTATTATTATTATTATTATTATTATTATTATTATTATTATTATTATTATTATTATTATTATTATTATTATTATTATTATTATTATTATTATTATTATTATTATTATTATTATTATTATTATTATTATTATTATTATTATTATTATTATTATTATTATTATTATTATTATTATTATTATTATTATTATTATTATTATTATTATTATTATTATTATTATTATTATTATTATTATTATTATTATTATTATTATTATTATTATTATTATTATTATTATTATTATTATTATTATTATTATTATTATTATTATTATTATTATTATTATTATTATTATTATTATTATTATTATTATTATTATTATTATTATTATTATTATTATTATTATTATTATTATTATGCTCTCTGTAAACACTCCTTCCAATGCGGCAATTATTATTATTGATTGTCCTAACCCGCCCTGGGGTAAAGAGGTTTGTTCCAGATTCGGAATAAAATACAATACAATACAATACAAAACACTGTTTTTCTTAATGTTAGACAGTCAAGAAAGTGTTCCTAAAAATCCATCAATATTAGTCTAAATTGCCTCGATTGGAAAGAAATTTGGTAAATCGCTAACACAAATATAGACCACGAAGATAAAAATATATGATTTTGCTTAATTAAGACATCGGATTCTTCCTTTGTTTATTTACTGTAGAAACACTTGGCTTGTTTGGCTTTTTATAAATAATATTCCTCGCAAATACAAGGGTAACAAACATTTCTGTCTCAATGACAGTACATCTTGTTTTAATTGCCAAACTCCACAGAACCCTTTGGGTTACAAGATGTCACAACTTAAACAAAGCATTCACAGTTAGAGAGACAGTATACGGTATGCCATTAAATATGTACAAAAAGAACCTCAAGCGAATTATTTTACTTGAAAAACAGAGGCTACCCATGACTTTATCACAACCTACTAGAAACAAAGCTTTGTGCTACTGCGGAAACCACATTATTTTCTCCTTTGTATAATGGGCTTTCCCAAGATCATAATTTTAACCAAACTCCTGGTCCAATGTATTCTTTCATGGTAAAAGTCTTGTAAATATCCTGTGTAAACATACCGGTACGTGATTTGTATATGTATTTTGTATGTATTTTGTAGATGTATTTTGTGTATGTAATTTGTTATAAATTTGTTGGTCAACTGAGATGTATAGGCCTATCTCCCAAAGAAAAATAGTAATATCTGCCTCAAAATGTAAAAACAAACGAAACTGGAAAATTCCCATAAATGACCACAATTGCAACCAAAAGAACCAAAATAAATCAAAAGTACATTTAATTGTACGTAATTTCACATTCGCCCTTGTTTTTCTATTTTACCGGTAAATTCAATAAATTTGTTTTTCATCCGAACACTGCTTCGCTACTCAAATGAAGGGAAATAAAAGCTTTAAAATGACACATTTAAAAAAAAATGAATCATGCCCAGCATGGTTTGACAGTAGCCCAAATATGTCTCTGTACTGAAACTGTAATACACGTTAGGTGACAGTAAATATGTACGGTACTGAAATTAATTTGTTGTGGGTCCAGTCATAAATTCATTACTGTTTAACCAAGATTCTGACAACTATTTGGTAAAATATCTCATTTCACAAAGTGTTTTTGTTTCTAAAAAAATATATTAAATGTTCCAATAAAAACGGAAAAACCTGAAATTTACGTAAAAATTACATCTTTATTAAAAATTTGTACAATCAACAGTAACTTCATTCAACAAAACTTCACAATCGTGCTCAAAAAATGCAATCAAGTGCAGTTACTTAATTGACATGTAAGTAATTTTTAATTAAAACTTTGTCGCATCTATCTTGATAGAAGTAATACTACTATTGTATATAGGCTTTAACAAAACGAACCATTGAGAAACACTGTACACGGGAAAAACATTGTGTTCATTTCATTCCCCCTTGGTGTTGCCCAATATGATGTTTTGAACACCTCCATCTGATGCAGTGTATTATGTAACATGCAGGTTAATCACAGAATTAACATTATTGCAGATTAATTGATTTGATGTTTGCACCAAAATATGAAGTGAGCACCGTATACTCAGTGCTTTCCAAGTGACTGCGGGAAAAAATTAACTCATGCGGGATTTTGAACCCCGACTTCCTGCCTACTAGTGTCAATGTCTTTACCTCTCGACCACTGAGTTTGCCCGATGACAGCAAGCCGGCTAGAATCATACATACATAAGGTTACGTGATTTGCATTTATGATGGAATTATCGCGTCCGGATATTAAACAATTGATTATATTTTTGTCCTACACTTAGTTTATAGCATATTAGTTATGAAGAAGGAAATCAGTTGATATATTTGGCCCCCAGTGTGATTTATTATTTCGAGGCGGGTAGCGCATACGTATTGGCCCAAGTCAACCATGCTGTACAACTACCCCAGATTGGACCTTCGTGTGTATAAACGGAGTCCATTTTAGGGTTAGCAGTACACGCAATCTTACTATAGTCAATTCTCGTTATGACGAGCCAGAAAGGTAAATTCACTTCTTACCTGAACAATTGAAGAATGCTTTTATCTCGTTGGGGTCCTCGCTCAAGATGATCTTGTCCAGATATTTGCGCTTAACTTGGCGGTACTGAGACGCAGCATGAGACATCATCCCACCGAGGCGTATGCTAGTGCACTTGCAGGGATCATCAGACGGTAAGACCCATCGGTGTGGCTTGTTAGATTTTGGGTCATACTCCGATTCAATGAAGCAAATTTCATGAGATGATACCAACAGAAAACCTACAAAATGAAAAGTGGTAGTCATTGTTATCGCAGCTGTTTTGAATTGTTATTGTTGTTGATCCATCATTGCCCTCGTCAACGCCAAATCATCGTCAATTTGTTGAATTGCATGACGGAATAGCCGTGTTTGTTTCATGACTTTAAATAACTTTGAGATTACAAAGTTATTCATTGGAAACAGATTTTAATATAAAGGTCCATTTAATAAAGTGGTTTTTGTTTGTTTTGTTTTGTTTTGTTTTGTTGTTTTTTAAGTTGTTTTTTTGTTTTATTTCGTTTTGTTTGTTTAAGCCAATGCTATTAATGATCACACTTATACATACAACCATAAGTTGTAGACATAGTAACAGACATCTGATAAAACTTACTTGATGTCCTCTAAGTTGAGGATGGTATCAAACATCTGTTGAAATGTTTATGTCTCAGGTGCTATCGTTTTAGTTAAAATTTGTGAAATCATTTCCAAAATCAAGGCCGTTCATCTGAATACAGAAAGTACACATTAGAATGAATGCGAACAACCTGAATCTGCATTTTCACAATGTTCTTGTTAACGACACAATGAAAACGTCAGCTAAATATTTCACAAATTAGTTGTAAACAAATATTTTGATATTTATAAAGTATGGATACATCTACAGACATTATACCAAAAGTATATAGGGCCTGCTGGCTTTAATTCTCAAGATTATGAAATATTGTCAGGCTCATTAGACATCAAATGTATTCCATTTTGTTTTCCAAAAAGGAAAAGACAAATAAGTCTACTGAAACAATAAAATGATGATCTATATATACAACAAATAATCTTTCCGAAAACAAAGTCACCCATTATCAATTGGAGCTTCAATCTATAAAATTAAACTTGGGTGTGGCCCTGCAGACTTCCTTTCTGCGATCACGCTAGTAAACGAACCCCTCTGTAAAGACAGTGTACCACCTTTTGTGAAATGTCTTTAGATGTATCCATAATTTATACAAGCTAAGAAATATTTACCAAAAGTTTTTTCGTTGTGTTTAAATTTAGGAGTGAAAATATTATTTAGTTTTACTTGTATTCATTCTAAGGTGGAGATGTCAACATGTATTTAGTTGAATACTTGTATTCATTCTAAGGTGGAGATGTCGACATGTATTTAGTTGAATACTTGTATTCACTTGTTTACAAGTTGAAATGGATCGACACCGGCTGGTAATAAAGATTAATCATAATTACCTGTTAATGCTGATAGCATTAGTATGGCGAACGCTGCTCCATCCATTTTCCGTGATGCACGCTAGGAACTTGATTCACTGTGGCGACTCATAACAGTGTATACGTTCTTATAGAATATAAATACTGCAGCGCACTATATGTGAAGGATGACGTACATTAAGCAAGCCAATTAGGAGCAAATACCCCCACGCCTATAGTACTTAAAGGTGCACACATCAAGCCTCGTTTGTACGAGAGGACGAAATAATATGTTCGTTACTTTCGTGGGCAAGCCGAAGATACTCATATATATTGTGAGTGGTGCCAGATTAGGCTAATGGTTATCCCCTCATTGACATGGTACGTCTGAAGTTCTCTTCATCAAGACAGTATTTCCCTTTTTTGGGATGGATATCTTGAGGGTAATGTTGGGAGGGGTCTTTGGTATTGTTTGCTGGAGAATTTTTTTTATAATAATATACAGCATATCTTAGGGGTATTTTGAGGAATTAATTTTGTTTGGGGGAGGGCAATCGAATTGTTTTCACCTCCTGTTATTAACGGTGTATAGCAAAGTCAGTGCCTGTGAACTAACGAACGCCAAGCGTTCTGATTTACCTACACATTAAAGCGCTTCACCGACCAATGATGTACGGAATTCGAACAATTAAAGGCCTATACCACCACGTGTACGCGTAATGCGAGGTGCAGTTAATTTGTCCGTTGACCGACTCGACTCTTGACTATGACCAATTCGCCCGTTGAACCAACTAGACCATTGTGGACCAATATCCAACAAAAAGGGGATGGAGTAATGTAAAAAGTGTGTGCACTGAATCACAAAATATTACCGACGACTGGGCAGCGATCATGAATTTATGACCCACCAAATTTTGGAACATTATTTACTCAGTGTTAAAACCATGCTTCTCAAAGTTATTTTTAGACATCTGTAAATTTAAAGCATTTATTATCCTTTACTAATGACAAAATATAGTAATGCTCCAATGAAAAAAACTGACATTTTTAGGAAATTGTTTACAAAAGTAATTTGAATCTCAAAAATCGGCTGTAAGTCGCCGAGCAACCAAAAGCATGCAAGGAAAATAATAAATTAAAAAACTCGAATAAAAATGTCCTCAATAAAGGGTTGAGACTGTGCGACTATGAGTGAACCCCCTTGTTTGCCAAATCCTGGATCTGCCACTGCTTGCTACTTCCTTCCATTTGTAGGTAGTGGTTCTAAGTAGTGATCGACGCCCATGGTGCCACGTCAAGAAAACCATGACAACAAAGTGACAATACCGCAGCAACTACCTGTTTTAGACATGCATATTTAATAGCGGTGTTACCATTTCGTTGTCATGGTTTTCATAATATACTGCAAGGAAGCCCATTATCAGTGTACATATGCATCGTTGTTATATGTATACTGTAAACAGATGTATGAACCAAGCAATAAATTAACCGCTTTTTATTGCATTGCATCCATCAAAATATGAATTCCTATTAATTATAGAATCAGGACCGGAGCGTTTCAGAACATACACTACACAATATAGTCGGTATGTAGTCCACGAGCCAGCCAAAATATATTATATATATATTATTATACGCTTGTCTAAGTTCAGGTGCAAACAATATCCAGATTACAATATTTTATTATATAATTTAACCTAAAGTTAACCTAAAGTTATGTAATCAAATTGTTGGAATTATGTTTTAAGGAGATTTTTTTAGAAAGTGTTATTTAACTTTAATAAATAGTTGAGTGGAAATATCTAACTAAAACAGAATCATCTATCTTTTTGTCAATTCCAAAACACACATGGAGATAGCCTGACATGTAAAATACTGTAACGAGGAAATCATAGGCTAAAGCTGTGAGTGTCGGGAAAGTTTGCTTCGCGGTTATTGTCAGAAACATATCTAACCAAAGTTTTATCAGTTTTGGATTATTTGTACGACTCGGGGAAATTGGTATTGGGCGGTCGGAATATTAGCTCTATTTAAGCAGTATTTTCTGTACAGGAAAAAATGTATTCATTTTTGGAATGTATGTCAAAAGCGGGCATGGGGCAGCTACTGGTCGGAGCAATATTAACGGGCAGTTTTATAAGTAGACCTAGGCTGATGAATTTGGCTATATCTGGCGAATTTAAATTCTGTCTGAATAATCAGGAATCCTTAAGTATTTTTTCCTTGCTTATTATTGTTCTTTTCTCCCAACAGCCCTAAATCCCAGAGGGCACGACGTCCCTGCCCCCTTTAGCTACGCCACTGATGGTATGATTATACGAAAACGAGTACAGCCTATATGTCTATACTTCAAAATAATTTCGTACCTTTTCATGAGTACGAGTGCGAGTACGAGTAACTTAGTCACCAGTATTACGTTGCCATCAGTTCTTGTATATACATTCATATTTTGTGTAACGATAAATGCGCATGCATGCGTTTATCATGCTGGGAAGTCGGGAACATCCTTTATAATAATGGTGAACAGTTATCTCATATGTTGACTTGGTCGTGCGTCAACAATTTGTCCGTTGACAGCCTTGTCTGATGACAGACTTGTCCGTTGAACTAGCCTTTATTCACGGCGTACATGGCAAGCCTGAACACAACAACAAGACCAAACACGGAAGTGGCAAAACCACGAGCTCCTTTCAGTGCATTCCGTGGATACTACGACTGAATTAATAAAGATTTGCATGGTGAAAAGGATAAGTAAAGACTGTTTGCGGTGACACCTTGTAAAAGTTATCTTTTATATAATATCATTTTACGGAATAAAAACATGCACATGGAAATTGGAGCCATTGGCTGTGAGATGGTAAATGTATGTATTTAATGTAGTCTATATATATATATCCGAATGGATACGTTTGTAGTCATGTACAATTTCATGATAAAACAAATAGTATGGTGTTCTATAATGGACACCTACGCGACGCCTTTTTTTTCTACGCGACGCCTTTTTTTTGTTACGCGGCGACTTTTTTTTTTTGGACGGCGACTTTTTTTTTTTGGACGGCGACTTTTTTTTTGGACGGCGACTTTTTTTTTTTGGACGGCGACTTTTTTTTTTTGGACGGCGAATTTTTTTTTTTGGCGGCGACTTTTTTTTTTTGGACAGCGACTTTTTTTTTTGGACGGCGACTTTTTTTACGCGGCGACTTTTTTTTGGCGGCGACTTTTTTTTGGACTTTTTTGGACGGCGACTTTTTTTGGACGGCGACTTTTTTGGACGGCGACTTTTTTTGGACGGCGACTTTTTGGACGGCGACTTTTTACGGCGACTTTTGTTTAAAAAAGTCGCCGTCCAATAAAAGTCGCCGCGTAAAAAATGTCGCCGTCCAAAAAGTCGCCGCCAAAAAAGTCGCCGCGTAAAAAAAGTCGCCGTCCAAAAAAAGTCGCCGCCAAAAAAAAAAGTCGCCGCGTAAAAAAAAAAGTCGCCGTCCAAAAAAGAAGTCGCCGCCAAAAAAAAAAAGTCGCCACGTAAAAAAAAAAGTCGCCGTCCAAAAAAAAAAGTCGCCGTCCAAAAAAAAAAGTCGCCGCCAAAAAAAAAAAGTCGCCGTCCAAAAAAAAAAGTCGCCGCCAAAAAAAAAAGTCGCCGCGTAAAAAAAAAAGTCGCCGTCCAAAAAAAAAAAGTCGCCGTCCAAAAAAAAAAAGTCGCCGCCAAAAAAAAAAGTCGCCGTCCAAAAACAAAAAGTCGCCGCGTAAAAAAAAAAGTCGCCGTCCAAAAACAAAAAGTCGCCACGTAAAAAAAAAAAGTCGCCGCGTAGAAAAAAAGGCGCCGCGTAGGTGTCCATTATAGAACACCATAAAATAGTTTTAAGCTCACAAGAAGCAATACGAGAGTGCATGTTTAAACTCTTCCACTTAGTAAATAATCCATTTTTTATACTATTTAATATTAGAGGGAGAAAAGGATTTCTGGTCTCCCGCGCGTCGGCATTTTTATTTATTTATTTATTTTTGTTGCTATGAAACGATGTCCAATTGCAGCCAAAATTGCTGGATCGATTGGAATTCTGCCGTGCTGTGCTTAAACGACTTTTCCACATAGGGGTATGAACGTTTGCTCGATTTGTGTGGCCTCTATTAGCCACCATACTTTGCATATGGGAAATTTGGTCCCGGCGTATACAATGTATCACGTATTACACTGTTGGCAAAAAAGAAAAAGGAAAGATGGCTGAAACATTTTTGAAGCTAATCGATGACCAGAAATCGCTGAGATATTTTTGTTGGCCTTAAAGAAGCCCGTTTCCAATACAAATTGGTTGAGTGCGATATGCAACATGTGCATAAATGTATACCAATGCACAAAACATCATACCATTCTCCCATGTGATAACCACCTGAACACACTCAATTTGTATTGCATTATAAGGGCATCTACGACAACCCAAATGCAACAAATTGATATAACTATAACTTTAGACAGAGAATAGACTGTGTAAGTCTCGCGATGAAAAGGTCACCATTGACTTCCGGGCACCTCTGAGCCATCAGCTATGGGAGGTTAACGCGTGTATAATTTTGTATGATTGTTATTTTTGTCACATCACCTTTTTTCCTCCCAAAAAACATATTGATGGAATGATTACATTTAAAACTTACAATGTAATAAATAAAATATTAAAAAAGCTTGGAAACTTTCGAGAAAATGAAGAAATAATACTTGACCTCCAACGTCCGGTTCGGAGTGTCAAATTGCGAATTTAGGCCGACTGTGTTACGCACACCGTGTTCGAATGCACTGACAAACCGAAGTTAGGTAGTATTTTAATTAAATCGGGATAAGTGCTTCGTTACGTAGCGTGAAAACAGACCCTGTATCGCATGGATTTTGCGTGACGTTGCATCCTTTCCGAGTGCTTGATCGATCTTACGACCACCACCGGCCGCGGCGCGGCAGCATCGGAAGGGGAAAACGTCGCACGTCCTATTAAGCATGGGCTTTGGTTTCAAACATGAAAGCGGAAATCAAGGTCGGTTTTAAAAAAAAAATATTTGACCAAGATTTGCGAAATTGTTTACAATTTACAAAATGTAAACCAAGCTTTTATTAAGTCAAACCATATTCAATGGATGAAATTTATTAAAACAGCACAATAAAGTTCTTTTTTCTTATTGCACACAATATACGTTGTAAATACTATGCGAGGTGCCCGGAAGTCAAGATTCTCGCGAAAACTCGTACGTTCTCGAGGTCAACTTACTCAGTCTATAAGAATAGTATTCTAGTACCAAGACACCTTTATAATCGAGATAGAGTGCTTCGAAAATTGTTTATAGAAAAATATATTTACATTAAATGTGAATATGAACATGTGAAAAGCCACAGACACAGTGAAATAAAGTTATTGCTATTTTGTTGGATCTATTTTCGTATCACTATTACTAAAATAACAATGAAGTAGGTTATAATCCTGCGCACACCACACGCACAGCGCACGTAATTTGGCCGTTGCAGCGGCAGTGGGTCTGCGATGTATTTCGCAAGATCTTAGCCTGTACTCGGTCTTTTTTCATGAGTTTGAAATGTAATAGCTTTTTGTCAGTACGTTCAATATTCACATGGTATGGATGTATTCCTTGTGTTTATTTTCTTCTGAAAACTCTTAGCCATCTATTAAGTAATGAAGCCCACATAGGATTAACTTACTTTCTGATAAGTTTATGACATGGTAATTACAATGTAAACAAAGTTACACATCCAAAAGGATGTGCTTTTTCTGAGTGGAACAAGAAACCGCTGGATGAGAGAAATCCATAATGACAAAGAGTAAAACAAAAGACGAAAACAATGCACACAAAACGTTTGTTTTTTCATCTTTATTCATCAATATTAACATTTCTGAAAATAAAATTATGAAAATATTGATATAGGCCTAATAGAAGCCAACAAACAAAAAATCACTTTGTGAAGATTTGTTCACCCTCTCCACATCGAACAGCCCTTTACGTGTAATGACATAGCGCAACTTAATACCCTTTTTCGTAGAGCGGGTCATGTATAGGTCCGCGTACTATGTACATTATAATCTCACGAAAAGCAAGACGAGAGTGCATCTTACTATTCCACTCAGTGAATAATCCATTCTTCATACCATTGAATATTTAGAGCGAGAAAATGATACCCTTATTCAGTACAGATCATAACATAAAACTTAAATCATTATGTAACTTAAAGCCGGTATACACTTTTGGTATAAATGTCTGTATAGGCCTAAATGCATCTATACTTGGTAGGAATTAAAGGATAAGTACTTACATGAGAAAGTTTCAACTTAATTAATTGTGTCATGAATGAGCAAATAGTGGAAATACATTCATATTATTTCGTATTCATTCTAACATGAAATGTTCGTCTTACAAAGTTGAACATTCAGTTGGGACATTATTTTACTAATTTTACTAAAATTATAGTTCCTCAGAAAGAAAGATTTCAAGTGATGTTTTATTTATTTATCTATTTATTTTTTACCATCATCAAGTTTCCACCAAGTAAGTGTTATTTCAGACTGATAAATGTTTGTTGAGATAACCAATAGTGTATAGTGGCATTAAAGGGAAGATACAACATTGGTATTTGGTATAACGGACGCTCATTTCAAACCTCTAGGTTTCAATATATAGATATCTCATAAAACTAACCTTTGAAAGTTTCATCAAGTTTATGAGAAACGATGAAAACTGTTTTTTATGTTGTCAGACGGCAACTTTTTGTAAATTCAACAAAAACATTCCTGTGTTCTCTAAGATGAAAGTACTTCAGCGGAATATCTCATTGGTATGATTAATACTTGTACCTTGTATATTTTTAGATAACAATTTGTCAATTTATAGTTTGATGAAATTCTTGCGTCGGGTGATAAACAATTGATTTCATTTGTTTGCCCTACACCGACGTGTGTGAAATCAATTTGTCAATTTGATAATGTGGTAATTACCAATGTTGTTCCTTCCCTTTGAGAACATAATGTCTATTCAAGTATAACACAGGGTCTATACCTATACTAAGCATACAGACAGTTTATCTTCAAACATGTATCATCCATGTATGTTCAAGCTGAATTAACCAAAAACATTGATCAACATGTTGAATTGTCGTTTCCCTCTCTGGTTTGAGAAAGTTATTAATTCCAAATGAATGAAAAAAATCTGTCAACGTATTACTTTGACCTATCCTGGCGAGTTATGTCAGTTGCGGCCAGTTATTTGGCTTAATAAGTTCGGCGTAATAAGTGAACGTTTTAATAATATGACAATAAAGACCCCAAAGATAACGGTTTCCATAACATCCCAAACTCCATTGATCGTGTTTTTGTAATAAAACAACTAACCTTTGAAGGCAATTTCGCTCGAGAAAGTCTATTAATCATGTTTCTCAGAGCATAGATCGCTGGACGAAATATATTTGAAGATATTTTACACATTCAAAAGGTTTATGATATTACACCGACTCGAAGTAAGTATCTGAAAACGTATTGATATGCACCTAATTTCACATTCTAAATATGTTGGTCTAAATACCAACTACAGGGAAATTGTTTGAAAACAGAAAACGTAATATTTTAGTCCAACTGTCGGGTTGATTTTTATCCCACTGTTTCACCTGTTGGTATTTAAACAATTGCATTAGAGCATCAATGTAATATCATGCGCGTCACCGGGGGGAGGGGGCAGGGGGCAAACGGATTGTCCTTTTTTGACCGGAATTTGTATATATTTATTTTAATATTTTGGGGCACAAATTGTGGTTCTTTTATTTTTAAATAACTGTTCGTAATAATTATGTGAATAAATTTACAAAAACAACTGAAAATAAATCCCAGTGATGCGCATGAATATTATTTGTTTTCATTACAGATGTTCACATGTGTATCAAGGGAAGGTATAACATTGGTATTTGGAAACGTACGTTCATTTCAATCATCTAGTTTACAAGAAATATAACATCAAACTAACCCGTGAAAGTTTCATTATAACAGGTGTTTACGTTTTTGAAAAAACAACGAAAAATAGTTATTGTGTGTTTTTCAAAAAACTGCCGGACAACAACTTTTTGAAATTCAACATGACAAATGTGTTTTTTCTCATCAAGATTAAAGTGTTTGAAAAGAAATAATTTCTCATGATGAATGATAGTTTACACCAAGTAAGCTTTTAGATAATAATTCGATTTCGTTTTTTGACTATTCATCTTTGTCTTTATTTTTTAGGATTTTCAAAAAGTTGCCAGACGACAATTTTTCGAAATTCAGCAAAATAATTGTTCTTTTCTCTCATCAAGATGAAAATGCTTGAGAAGAAATCATTTCTCATGATGATTGATACTTGTATACCAACGTAACACCAAGTAAGCTTTTAGATAATAATTGGTCAATTTGATAATCTGGTCATAACCAATGCTGTACAATCCCTTTACAAATCATTATAGTAATACTTTCAAGCAATTATGAAAATTGAAAACTGAAATTGAAAATTTAAATTGTAATCAAAAATCTAAATTGAAAAGGCAATATAAGTCTATGGTTTCTGGTCCCCGCAGGCGTCGCTTCAGACCCGCGTGTCGGCATTTTATTTATTATTATTATTTTGCTAAAATTGCCACCAAAATTGCTGGATTGATTGTGTTTTAAACGACTATTATTTCACATATAAGCCTAGTGATATGAACGTTTGCCTGATATGTGCGGCCTCTCTTACCCACCATAATTATTGTATGGGGAAATTCCGTAACCACGTATATACATGTACAATGTATCACTTCATAAATAAAAAAGTAATAATAATACAATAAATAAATAAATAATAAATAAAAAATAAATAAAAACGGGTCACCGCACTGAATTTTAAGCCGACCTAGGACCGTAAACCAGAGACTTTTTTGTGTTGGCCTAACATCAATAATTGCAAAATTCATCAACAAAGCTTATTTTAAAACACCGCAGAATATTGAAATGTTAAAATGTTAAAAATGCTTACATGATCTAAAATGCAATGTAAACAGCTAAGTTCCATGTTCAACTAAGTTTACTTTTAAAACACTATTAAGTAAATATGGTGGATATGGCTCTAGAAACGTACACAAGCGTAGTTTTTCTTTTTAGGCGTTTTTGCATATTCATGAACAAATCAGTTGTGTTTTCTTGTTAACTGAGTGTTTGGTTACTAATCAGTAAACCTTTTGAGAAAACCACTGTTTTTTGGGTCAATATTTGTTTTTTTTGCTTTGTGCACTTTCTGTGCTGCTGTGTCACCGAGTTCCCGTTGTGCTCTAACAAAACAGCGCCATCATGTGTCACGGATATGCGTGACATTCCTTTTCAAATTTCAAAAGGCCCTTAGTGTTCGCATCTTTACCCACTACAGTACTGAAATGGTGTTTAAAAACGAACTTCTTGACATGAGGGTTAAAGATGCACTCTCATCGTGAGCTTATAATGTAGTACATTGTAACATAAATAACTAGATCGGACGCACGAACGTAAGCTGGTTCTGACTGGGCGCCGCCGTTGGTGACGTGATGGGCCTAAACTAACCTAACGCACAGGTTACTGACGTGATGAGTGGCACTACTGAACAGTGATTGTTTTCAAATAGTAAATTGAATATTATCAACGTATTGCACTTTCCCAAACATTTTTGCAGATTATTCTGAATAATAAAAACCTAAATGCTAATAATCAAGATGTTTACTTCCCAATCAGTAGTTTGTTTTTACGTGGCCCCATGCACGTGACTTTTCAGCGCGTTGATGAAGAGAGCAAGAACAGTTTGTGCACCCTGAATGGTACGTAAGCACGCGCGGCCGATCTAGTTATTTTATTCTATATCTAGTGATCTGACCCGGTCAAGTCGCGTCAAGCGCGCCAATAATGATTCCCAGCGCGTGCCAGCCGAGCCGCTATATTTCCTGCAGCAAATCGTCAATGGCTTAGAAATTGGCATAGAAATTTAATTTTAAAATGTTCTTCAGTAATTAATTCATCACCAAAGTCGAGTGGCATGGTAATCTAGTGGTTAGAACGATCGCCTTGCAAACAGAAGTGATCGAGTTAAGACTAGGTTTAAAAAAAATTCAAAATAATGTCAACAGTGTACTGCAGAAAACAATCACAACCGGGCCAGATATCGGTTACAATGTATGTTGTACATTATAAGCTCACAAAAAGCACAACGAGAATTAGCCCAGGTTGCACTTTCACTTTCGTGTACTACAGAGTATTTGGGCTATTTGGGCTCAACGGGAATACATCTTTAACGTGAAATGATACAATAATACGATAATTACTGAAATAACAAGTGCAATGTGAAAAGCTAACATCAAAAATTGCAAAAGTTTCGTGTTCAACAAAGTTGCCCTAAAACCCAACTGGATATTAAAATGGTAACCCTATCAGGCCTGTTTTTCCTCTTTATTTTCTCAGGCTGGGGACTGGGACTGCTGAAATTCACAAAACAGTGGTAGGGATATGACTTGAACAAGATCTATCAAATGAGGAAAAAAATTCAACGGTCATCGTTAGTGTGGCGCTTTACCCATTTTTTTTTCAAAACATGTCTTTTCAATAATTAGTTTCATTAAAATTAATTCGTTCATCATCAAACTTGGCACAAATGTTCTGAGTAAGATCTATAACCTAACGTCACATATTATAATCACTTAAATCACCACTAGAGAGCGCCATTACCAAGATGTTTAGGTAACTTTTTGCCAAAGCACACTCTTGGAGATTTGTACCCACAAATTGAAACTAAACCAATGCATCAATAGCATTATTAGTTAATTTATACATTTTGGGTTCTCACATTGGTGGCCAATGAAAGCTCTTAATGTTGTATCAGGGCTTATATTTTTCTGCACAAAATTTGCGCAAAGTTTTTCATAAAGCAGACATTCACCTGGCCTTTGTAAAATATACAGTTGACACGGTTAACCTTAACATTTGTGATTTTGGTACGAGGGGCGGCCCTGAAGGATGGTCAGGAAAAGGCAGGCAATTTCAGTGCGATAGTCGAAGCCGTCAATACATACAATTAAGCATGTCATGGAGGGCACTTTCAGTCTGATAGGGTTAAAGGTCAAACGACACGATTACACGATCGAAAATTGCAAATGCAATATTAACAGCTATCTAACATCAATAATTGTAAAATGTTCAGTGTTCAACTAATTTAAAACAACACTGAATTTTAAAATGTAAAATATGTCAAATGACAATACTAGATCCAAAATTACTGAAATTACACAATGCAATGTAAACACATAAAATTACAATGGTTCCATGTTAAACAATTGTTTTCCCTTCCTTGACTTCCACCTTTCCAACCGTAACCCCTTTAACTAATTCTGAAGTTATATTTGGGTTTGAGACTCCTATGGCAAGTTAAACCAGAACAAAACGTCACATTTCTATAACGGCCTTGACCCATGGGTTTCGTTATATATTGATGTTTTGTATACACACACTAATGAACCCTCAAGGTAATGGACATAATAAATATAAGTCTGAATAAATATAGAAATATATAATCCAAAGCCCTCTCTCACCATCATTATCACATCTTTTCTTCTGAAATTGTGTAGGAGGGTCGATTACACAATCGAAATTTATTGAATTTTGTTAACTCAACGTAAACAGCAGCTCTGACACAAACATTGCAAAAGTTCTATGTTTCACATGGAACACCACTGAGTATTAAAATTAGCAACATCAAATTACACGATTACATGATCAAAAATGAATGAAATTGCAAATGCAATGTAAACAGCTAACATCAAATATTGCAAATATATATTTTTTGTATTTTTATATTTTTTGTATTTTTAAGGGCCTATGCAACAGGTACGGTAATGATTTATAAACTTGAAACAATGATTCATAACTCTGTGTGTGTGTGTTTTAATACATGTTTGGCAAGTGATGGCAATTATATTAATGAAAATGTACATATTCATGAGCACATACTTATTCATGAGCACATATAGTAGAATCAGATGCAATATCATGGTTGGTTTGTGCAGAAAAGTTTATTGAATTCATGTTGTAGAATTTGAGTACACTGTTAATGCTGCTGTGATACCGTGAGTCACTACCTCATTTTTAATAATCAGAATGTTTAATTTGAAAAGTTAACTCAATCTTTAACTGTATATTGAAAATGAACTTCACATTCTGTTTAAACTCTAATGGAGCATTTCGTATCTGCAAAAATGTGTATCTAAATAACCTTTCATTTTATAGACCCTTTAAATAAGCTTCACTCTAAAACACCATAAAATATTAAAATGTTAATTGTCAAGTGACACGATCAACAATTACTGAAATTGCAAGTGCAATGTAAAAGCTAACATAAACAAAATTCTCAACAAAGTTCACTTCAAAACAGCACTGAGTAGCTTATTATAAATGTTAAACGTCAAATGACACGATTACATGAACACATTAATAAAACAAGATGTTATGTCCATGCCTTTCGGTATGACAGAACTCCTCCCCACCCACCCCATCGGCCAAATCCTGAATCCACCACTGTAACAGGCGTATATCACATCTTGTACTTATTACATTCAAATGTTTTGTCCTAAAACGGGATGTAACCTGCAGACGCACTTGCCTTGTATTCCCACTTGATGTTGAGTATCCTCTGTATGACCGCCCTTTGGAGGATCTGGGCCCAGTCTCATGGCTCTGCTTACCGTAAGCGAAAGCTAGCCTGCTTACTGGAGCAGAAACAAATTTGCTTAACGTAAGCATATTTTCACGGGTTAGTAAAGACATTCTGCTTGTGTTCATGTGTACTTCGCATAACTATAAGTACTCGCCGCTTACACGAATTGTGCAAAACATTATGTGCTAACCCTGTAAGCAGATTATGTTGATTGTAAGCGCGTAATTCCATGTTAAGCAGTGCCATGAAATAGGGCCCTGATCCTCCCCATAAAACCAAAATAACCATTTACAGGGGTGGATTCAGGGGGCCTATTATAGCTCCAGCGGCCTTTTCGCCCGGAGCCCCTTTTCTTAAATAATTATATACCAGAATACCCATTGACACATTTCCATTGTAATATATATTTAATTGTAATTACTTTGTTCGTCAGAATGCCAACCAGAATGCCTACCGTCATACCGTGCCATAAACTGGTTACAGTGATGGTCTTTTCGTGGTAGTAGAAGTGCGTAAAATTGTTACTGTTTGGCATTTTGTACAATTCTTTAATTGGGAATTTTCCGTGAACTTCCTTTAGCCAAGCTTACTATTTCAAGCATCAATTTCTCGGCATCTGATTTCAGCAAATTTCCCCGTGTCCTATGGAAATGAACACCTTGTGAATCTTCACTTGAAACAATGATTCATAACTCTGTGTGTGTGTGTTTTAATACATGTTTGGCAAGTGATGGCAATTATATTAATGAAAATGTACATATTCATGAGCACATACTTATTCATGAGCACATATAGTAGAATCAGATGCAATATCATGGTTGGTTTGTGCAGAAAAGTTTATTGAATTCATGTTGTTGTAGAATTTGAGTACACTGTTAATGCTGCTGTGA
This sequence comes from Zoroaster sp. YZ-2022, assembly GCA_029582265.1. Lineage (NCBI taxonomy): Eukaryota > Metazoa > Echinodermata > Asteroidea > Forcipulatida > Zoroasteridae > Zoroaster > Zoroaster sp. YZ-2022. The sequence goes on along the minus strand of CM055819.1, from coordinate 55,395,450 downwards.
TACCGTGAGTCACTACCTCATTTTAATAATCAGAATGTTTAATTTGAAAAGTTAACTCAATCTTTAACTGTATATTGAAAATGAACTTCACATTCTGTTTAAACTCTAATGGAGCATTTCGTATCTGCAAAATGTGTATCTAAATAACCTTTCATTTTATAGACCCTTTAAATAAGCTTCACTCTAAAACACCATAAAATATTAAAATGTTAATTGTCAAGTGACACGATCAACAATTACTGAAATTGCAAGTGCAATGTAAAGCTAACATAAACAAAATTCTCAACAAAGTTCACTTCAAAACAGCACTGAGTAGCTTATTATAAATGTTAAACGTCAAATGACACGATTACATGATCACATTAATAAAACAAGATGTTATGTCCATGCCTTTCGGTATGACAGAACTCCCCTCCACCCACCCCATCGGCCAAATCCTGAATCCACCACTGTAACAGGCGTATATCACATCTTGTACTTATTACATTCAAATGTTTTGTCCTAAAACGGGATGTAACCTGCAGACGCACTTGCCTTGTATTCCCACTCCTGATGGTGAGTATCCTCTGTATGACCGCCCTTTGTAGGATCTGGGTCCAGTCTCATGGCTCTGCTTACCGTAAGCGAAAGCTAGCCGCTTACTGGAGCAGAAACAAATTTGCTTAACGTAAGCATATTTTCACGGGTTAGCAAAGACATTCTGCTTGTGTTCATGTGTACTTCGCATAACTATAAGTACTCGCCGCTTACACGAATTGTGCAAAACATTCTGTGCTAACCCTGTAAGCAGATTATGTTTTATTGTAAGCGCGTAATTCCATGTTAAGCAGTGCCATGAAATAGGCCCTGATCCTCCCCATAAAACCAAAATAACCATTTACAGGGGTGGATTCAGGGGGCCTATTATAGCTCCAGCGGCCTTTTCGCCCGGAGCCCCTTTTCTTAAATAATTATATACCAGAATACCCATTGACACATTTCCATTGTAATATATATTTAATTGTAATTACTTTGTTCGTCAGAATGCCAACCAGAATGCCTACCGTCATACCGTGCCATAAACTGGTTACAGTGATGGTCTTTTCGTGGTAGTAGAAGTGCGTAAAATTGTTACTGTTTGGCATTTTGTACAATTCTTTAATTGGGAATTTTCCGTGAACTTCCTTTAGCCAAGCTTACTATTTCAAGCATCAATTTCTCGGCATCTGATTTCAGCAAATTTCCCCGTGTCCTATGGAAATGAACACCTTGTGTGAATCTTCGCTAAACGTCTCCTCTCCCTCCCACCCCCATCAGGAACCCACTTGTCTCCCAACAAACATGTCTCAGGAGATGATACTAACAATTACAATTCCCCAAATGATTTTTTAAATTAAAACAAATAATTGAACAATTTAATATCCCCTAAATGTAATACAACAAAAAATCTTTAGGGGTCAAGGGTTGGATAAAGGATTCATAATGGTACTGTCTGTACCGCCCCCCATCCAAAAATCATCAAAATAAATACCCGACACTGCTTCGGGTTCCCCTCTCCCATTATATTTCTTGTATCTTTCTCTTGCTCAAGCACAAGAGGGCGCCAACAATATTAACAGATGTAAAATCACTAAAATAAAAGTATGTTTACATGTAAGAACTTTGAATCAAATAAGTCTTTTTAATTTTGTGAATTTGGCAAACCTGCAGAAAATGGGGTGTTAAAATAACACCACTGATGTCGACGTTATTCTGTCACATTGCTCATAATTATTGGGAAAGTATCCCAATATCAACAACACTGGTGTGGAGTAGTCTTTAACATCTCGGTTGTATGTGTACAAAGAACAACTCCATTAATGATTATTATTTAATTTATTGGTTCACATTGATATCCAACATATGTATTCCTAAATAATGATGGGGCTAAACAGTAATATGCACCCATTTGTTCGCTCTTCCCAAAAGTATTACAAACCATTTGCATTCTCTTGCGAAGATTGCACTTGATTTGGACCACTAATTATGTTCGAAATAACCAATAAAAAAACCAATGTGATTGTCCCAGTGACACTTTCGAGGCGGCTACATATCAATTCATTTCTGTTTTGTTTTCATAAAGCATAATTATAGAGAAGGGGAAAAATTCAAACTCTAAATATTTACAATAATCATAATGGACTGCCGTACTAGAAGACAATACGCATATGTATCCTTTTTGTATTAGTCCCGTCTAAAGGGAAGGCACAACATTGGTAAAGATAACAAAATTGTTTCTATGAGTGTAATTGTACATTTTCTTTGAACCAAGATACAGCCTACATTGAACAACAAACCTGTGAAAAGTAAGATTTGAAGCTTCACATGGAGGAAGTACAGTAGGAGTGTAAGGTTTGCAGTACATGATGGAAGTACAGTAGGAGTGTAAGGTTTGCAGTACATGATGGAAGTAATAATAATAATAATGTATAGATTTATATAGCGCACGTATCCACCAACTAAGTGGCGCTCAAGGCGCATTATATTATTATCCCTGCTCATAAGGCTCATAACGCTCATAAATCATTCCTGAAACCATCTCAGCTCCCTGGGGAGTATACAGCTCAATTGCTGCCATTTCTAGCGCATAGAGAGCAAACCATCTCTGCCTTCACAGGTACCCATTTAACCCCTGGGTGGAGAGAAGCAATTATGGTTAAGTGTCTTGCTCAAGGACACAGGTGTCACGGCCGGGGCTCGAACCCACACCCTGGCAACACCAGAACTTGAGTTCAGTGCGCTAGACCACTCGGCCACGACAATCCACTTTTCGTGCATTATACAAACACACGGGACCTACGGCTTTACGTCCCATCCGAAGGACGAAGCAATTATGGTTAAGTACCTTTTGCTCAAGGATACAAGTGTCACGACCGGGGCTCGAACCCACACCCTGCTGCTGGCAACACCAGAACTTGAGTTCGGTGCGCTAGACCGCTCGGCCACGACACTCCAGTAAGAGTGTAAGGTTTGCAGTACATGATGGAGGTACAGTAGGAGTGTAAGGTTTGCAGTACATGATGGAAGTACAGTAGGAGTGTAAGGTTTGCAGTAGCACCATGTAATAATCTCATCAGAGATATAATTAGTGTTGGTTCTTTCTTCTGAAGACGATTCGAGTATAAAATGATCGAAACGTAGAGTTATCTCACCACCGGTTCTTCTCAGAACCAACCCTTATTACATCTGTTAAATTGCTACATGGTGCTACCGCAAACCTTACTCAATGCAAAATGTCATGAGACAAGTGTTAAAAGCATTCACACGTTTTACAGAATAGCACAAAGTTACCGTCTAACAACCTTTTGAAATAAGCTCCCTCGGGAACACTTTAGACAATTATTTTTCAGGATGATGATTCTACACAATTGATTTGATTTTTATGTTTGGATTTTTATTTATATTTTGTTGTTACCTTTTTCAACTTCATCAACTACATCAATTAGCTTTCCGATAATAATTCGGTAATTTTATAATTAGGTAAATAACAATGTTGTACCTTCCCTTTAATCGTTGCCACTATTTATCTTTTATTAGTGGTGGTAATTTTACTCTATCGGCAGAGTCTGGGAATAAGTTTCTTGGGAATATTAAGAAGTGTAATAATAGCGTCATGGTTATTTCAAGGTAAAGTTGTATTTTGTCCTGTCCGTTACGCTTGTGTCGGGTACCGACAGTGAAAGTCAATTTGTTTGTGTGGGTTTATGACGTGACGGACGGGACATCAGGCGCGGATCCAGGGGGTCCGGGGCAATGTGCCCCAGGTAAATTGAGTAAAAAATAAAAATAAAAAAAAGGAAAAAAAATAATTAGTTAGTCTACATTTCGTTTGCAATCTGTAGTCTGTGATCGGGTGCAAAGCAAGCTAGTCTGGTTTCTTGACCCGATTCCTCCACGTCTATAAATTGTTCCGTTTCGTCTGAAGAAGGGTCGGGGTACCGCGTGTGGAAATTACAATCGCCGATGTCAATTTACTGTAGGATTCTACGCCAGTACGCATAGGCCTGCGAAGTACGATGAGTCTTGCAGCTGATCTGCCGATGGTTTTAAACACAGGCAAGGAACAGTATGAAATCAAGCCCTTTTCTTGAAAATTTCAACTGGACTGAATTAACACCAAGAAAAATTCGGATAAATTAAAACTGAAGTCAAAACTGCAAATTAAATGCCAAAATCGGGAGGGAGAAACTTATATTGTTGTAGTCAAGACATCGCTAAAATAACGGCTGTAAAAATGTTAATGGTTAAAATAATGATATATATAAATATATATATAATTCTCTATATAATCTTGAAAACTTTTTGCAAAATAGTCAGTGAATCTGGCCAGAATCGCCTCAGATTGCACCACAGAGCATCCAGAATCCAAAATTTTCCGGGGTTCCATTAAGGCCCCTGACCCCGGACCCAACAAGCCGTAAGGGCTTTTGTAGCGCGCACATATCCACCCTTCGCTGGGCGCGGGCGCGAAAACAAAGAAGAAAAAAAAAAACATGATTACAAACAATATACAATGTTGGGGCAAAGGAAAAAAAAATGTGAAACCGTGTTGGGTGTGCCCCTGTCTAAAAAATTCCTGGATCCGCGCGCTCGGACATGCACCTATATAATTGACTTTATATACGTATAATTGACTTTACATACGTATAATTGACCTTTATATACGTATAATTTGTGATTTATGGGGACTCCTTTCCTCTTCACTGACGCTGCTGATCGCCGCGTAAAAGGGAGCTCGGGAATACACGTCATTAGTTTTCTGCAGTAGAAACAAAATCAGAATAATAATTGTAGCATAACCCTAGGCTATATCAACAATGTTCACATACGATCATCATACAGTTGAATGTCTAGACATCTATTATGAGTTTGCGCGCCACTGACCAGCAGCAGCGAGAGATTTCTGTGACGATTGGGGAAACGCGTCGGCAGGAATCTGAACTGAACCCCTAAACCTACTCCCATCTCCCCATAACTGACACCCTCAACATCCCCAATGAATTTGTTTATGACTTTGTTAACGAAAAAAATAGTCTGGAATTACTCAATTTGTCATTAACCTCTTTTGAAAATTCCACTATATTACTGGGGTACATTGCTATAGACCAGGTGACTTGTTTACACTTTGCGTGACCTTTTTAGAGTACAGGGTAAAATTACAGCCGGGCAAAAGTGTGTGTATTTTTATGCAGAGTTTGCACATTTTGTACTTGGCCACATATCATCAGAGAATGTTTCATTTTCAGATGAATAAGATTTTGAGATGTTATGGTAGTGCTTTATTAAAACAACAATTGAGATCTGTTGACATCTCAAAATCTCTTTGTAAACATGATGTCATTGGCTCACATCGTCTTTTGGACACAAACACATTTGTTAAGAACAAAAAGGGAAACCAAAATACTCATAGGGTTTGGTTGTCTGTACATAAACTAATAAACAAAGCACTATAATTTATAATACGCGAGCTCGGGAATAACTCTTACTGTTAGGGGGTTGATAACACATTGCCATTATCGTCCCTTTCAAAAATATAGGATGGACATAGCCGCCCATGCATGTTTATATTAGAATTCGCGCTATTATGAGTTATATTAATAATTCTTTCTCCAGAACAGAAAAAGAAATAGTAGCTTCTAATAGGGACAGGGGAAATGTCACCCCTCAAAAGGCAGGGAGCCGTAGCGAGCAGCATTTAGAGCCTCAGTCAGCAAAATGAAGCATCAAATTTGTACTAGAACAAGGGGTTTGGTCCAGGAATACATTTTTCAGTCACGGCAAACCGCTTGAGCTATGGGTTTGCTGACGACTACAAATGTCAGATGTTTCTAAGTGCTGAAAGATTTGTCCAGTTGTTTGTTTTGCATGTTATAAGTCGTTTATAAGCTGGTGGTTTCGGGTAGTAGTTGTTCCTCCCCCACCCCTTGAGTGACTTTAATAGAGTGCCCATTTTGGGGAAAACCAAGTAAATGTTATCTGGTCATATTAGAGTTGTGTCGGTAGAAGTCACGGCCAAAAAAAAATGCAATCCCCAACTCTGATGTCAGTCGGCACATTGGCTTCCACAGCCCCCAAAGAAAATGCATTCGCGACGCCCCTACCCTCAGGGGAATCGCTTTCAAGTGTGATGAAGCTAATTTTTAGGTTATGGGTACTCTCAAACATATTACGTACCGGTATAGTAGCAAATTAAAATTTGCAAAAATAAATATTCACAAATTGTGGGGGCGAAGGTGATATGTGTCTCTCCACCCAAATATTGGCTCTCCCATGCCACCGATAGATTGAATTAGTAATCAATCAGACGTCTTGTGTTGTCATTCTACTCATAAAGAAAACACAGAAAGCGACAATCACCTCTGCATCCAAGTAGTTCCAAAAGCGCATAGATACTAACCATTCCACCTGACAGGTTTTATCTGTATGAATCGGTCTGCAGAGCCACAGGAAAGTAGACAGTTACCTGTGTGTTATGGTCCGTGTTGCCCTGAAACTGAAGACAAACAACAAAGAAACAGACACATGGTAACTCTGTGTATTTAAAGATAAAAGCCCCGGTACACTTTTGGTAAAATGTCACTTTGTTCATTCATTACTTCATGACATTCAAGTAATCCGATTTGAACCAAACTGAAAATTTCCAATAATTGTCTTCAATTTTCATTAAAAAACGTTTTTTAAAGAAAAATATTATGATCTATAAGGATTGAATTGCGTCCCATAATGCAACATATTTTTGGGAACAAATACATGTACATAAAAATAGAGAATTATTCCTGTACTGTATATTACAATCCAAAAATAAACCACTCTGTATGAACAAGAAGTTAAAAGATACGGATAGCATTGGTAATTCAAATATAACCAAAATGGTCGAGGTTTTTAATATAAAACTTACTTGGTGTAAAGCTGATGATGGAATCAATCTCGCCATAAATATAGTTTTGTCTGAGGTGATATTATTGCCAATAAGTTTTATCAAAGAGCCTGATAATACGGTATTGTAATACAGGAATGTATTTGTGTTAACACGTCTAGGCTCATGGTAAGTGCCTTTAATGAAAGAACAAATGTATGATTACAGGTACGTGCTTAAGCCTATGGGGATTACAGACCTTTGAGACAGGTTACTGAGAATGGCAAATAAATGTCGTATTATAAAGACAGCTGGAAATGTTCAACATCGCTCGTGTTTTACCGGCAATTTCCAGAACTTTATCTTTTCATTTTGAACATTGATAATTTTCTTTTGAAAGGAAACAACTACTTTGAAATGAGATATATTTTTAAGATACGTTTACACATTTCTGAAAATAATCATGATAAGCATGGTTTAACAGTAAATATGTCCCAAAAAGGCATTTATTTACTGATGTTAAAGACGTGTCGCTCGTGTTTTCGCTATTTTAACGGCAGCTTTTCGCTATTTAAACGGAAATTTTATTTGTGCATCAGAACATCGCTATTTTATTTGTCATCAGAACATCGCTATTTTATTTGAAGAAGTGTGAATACAAATTGCTGTTAAATTCTATACATATTTCTCAAAATAATCGTACGAAACATGGTTTTACAGTAAGTATATGTACCGAAATGTGCATTGATGGTCCTGTCATAAATTCGTTTTAGCACTTTTGTTTAAGGCCCCTGTCACAGAAACCGGAATTGCAAGAACGTTCGTAAACCTTATTGAAAAATTAATATTTTTTTGGTACGGTGGAGAACGGACATAAATGCAATTCATAAACTTTCATACCGCCCTCAGTACTGTTCTGTTTCCGTACCAGTAACAGTATACAGCATAAAATGGTCAATTTTATCCAGAATCTAGCAATTTTGTCCGAGCCGAGACAGGTACTGTTGACGAATCTACCGTTGCTAAACCTAACCATTACCGTTCTAAGACTGTTCTAAGACCGAACACACGAATCAATCGTTCTATAAACTAAGTTGCGCACCGCACATAACTTGCACGAAAACCCTTACCAACACCTTACTAATACCGAACTATATCGACCGGCAACCGTCGGAAACGTGTATTAGCGAGTGTGTATAAATAAGCGTCTCCGTTCAAATTAAAATCTTACAGTTCCGGATATCGACGAGAAATACTACGAGAACACTACTAAATCATTTCTCCACATTCAAGATGGGCAAAGAGGACGCGGTGCTGGTGACCGGTGCTGCTAGTCGTGGTGCCGGTGGTCGGGCGCTGGTGGTCGTTGTGAATCTCCCGCCCTGAAGCCGCAGATGTAATAACAGCTGATGTCCACGATGTCCTCCCTCCCCGTGGTGGTCGTCGTGCTGGTCGTGGTGCTGCTGCTCGTGGCAGAGGTCGTTATTGCTGCCTGTGGTCGTGGTAGGTGGTGCCGGCCATGATGAGCCTGCCATTCACGGGGGGACTACAGTAGCAGCAGCAGTTCTCCAGCAAGAGAAGGAGAGGAGGTGCAGGCTGTGCTGAGTTGAGGTTGAGGATAAAGAGCTGAGCCAGCTGTCACAGTCCAAGAGCAAGAAGAGGAAGGCTACAAAATCAGCTACCAGGTGAAGGCTAATGATGAGATTGAAGCTACTGAGTGGATCGAAGGCAGGAGTTTTTTGTGGAACCATCTCAAGTCCAATTATAAGAATACCCAGATGAAAGCTGCCAGGTGGGGAGGAGAAGGGACAGGAGTTGGGCCACACTGGAACTCATTTGAAGGGCTGGTGGTCGCAGATGAGGGATATGTGGACAAAATTCACCAAACTAAGAGCGGACAAGCCAAGCTCCCTGTCTGATCGTGCCATCTACATCCAGCAGAACATGCATTTCCCGTCCCGTGTCGTCCGCCACCATGCCCAGTCTGTAAAGTGACCAGTAAGTACAACACATTATTTAATCATGAACATAATTTTGTTAATGCATATTATGAAATATTATATTCCTATAAATGTTATTTCAGTTTCTGTACATTAAAATATTATTAATGCTAGCACTAGTAATAAATGTGCATTAATGTACTTATTTTTTATGTAATATTTCCCTACTTGGTAGATTCTTCCAGACCCAAACACTGTCCCCGACGGGTTGGAAGCAGCAGAGTTGGACGCCATGTCTGGAGGGCCGGCAGCAGGTAGAGGTTGCGGACGCGGACGCCCCCAGGCAGCTTCCTCAACATCCCAGGTCGAAGAAGCAGCGAACAGCTTCATCCACTGACGACATTAGTGAGCTGCAGCAGGCACCACAAACTCACAGGATGTGCTACCGAAAACTAGTGGCTTCCCCAGAGTGCTAAAGCCTGTGTCCAAGTCAAGACGTGAGCTCCTTCTGCCCTACCAAGCAGGCGTCCTGAACCCTCCCAAGGACCGCCACTACAACATCAAGTCACAAATTTCAACATCCTGTCAAACGCCACTGGGACTCCATGATGAGGGACAGTGATGTTGTTGTTACACAGCCACGCATGTGAGCCACCTGCAGGACCCTCACTGCCCCTGTTTCAGCCTCACAATGGCAGCCTCCTCCTCAGAGTGGACCAGAACCCCCTCCTGGTCTGCAGTAATAGCCCCATGGACAGTGACTACATGGGCAGGGTAAAAAAAAATGCAATACTAGTACTGTAAACTTCACTACTAGAAATTGTAACTGATTGATTATCCTTGAAGCTAAATATTAATTTAAAATACATTATATCTCAAAAGATGAATTTTCACTACAGGTGGGGAGCTCCCATGTGCAGCAGCATCAGTACCAGTTGCCGACACCTGGTTTTCAGTCCCTGCATCCTGCTCCTCCTCCTCCCCAGCAGCACTCCACCACAGAATGGCCCTTCCTGTCCCACATTGACCTCCTCCTGGAAGTACTTCCCCCTTTCTGCAGTCAGCCCCCCCTCTAAATTGACCTCCCCTGTTTGTTTCCCGCGTCCGCAGCCCTGGCGAGAGAAAAAGGGGAGTGGACAGCCACACCCCAAACAAAAGGGTTTGTCAGAATAGGTAAAATAAAATTTTATTAATAAAAAACAAAAAGGATGACTGATTTATTTATTATTAAATGATAACTGATTTAAGGGGATTTTACCTTTAAAGAATGAAATTTAGATGAAATATAAAATCCCATGATTTTCTGATGGGTAAATTTTCATATGATTTAATATATAAATATAATATTTAATTATATTAATGTGATAAATTTTTCAGAACTGGATAGCCCCGCAAAACCCGAATTTACAGCCTGGTGCGATCCATCACCCCCACAACTGATGAACCTCAGGATGCAGCCTCACACACCAACCCCCAACCCCTCCCAGGGTAGTGTTTAGGGAGGGGGGTTTCAGGGATAGTTTTGTTATTGTATAAATGGAATAAATTTTGATAGAATATAAATTTGATTTTGGTTTTGATAAAATTGCCCAAGAAACAGTGACCAATTTTTATCTGTATTTTTTAAATGGGAAACCCCAATTTATTTAAATTTTCTGTTCAAAAAAACTTCCTTAATTGAGTGTAATTTAGATACCTCCCTTTTTTTTTTCATAATGTAACATAAGTTGAAATACTTTAAATTTTAATTTTATTTAATTGAAATATGTAAATACATGTATAGTTTTATAGATAATCAAACATTGTAGAAAAAAATAAATGAGTTAAAACCCCTTTTAAAAATTGTCCAATAAATGAACCAAACATAACACACACACAAACACACACTACGGTTAACGGTTCTGTCAAAAAACATCAATGATGCATTCTATAGAAGGGCTTTCCGCTAAATCCCACTTCAGAGTTGCACCATTTGAGGGTTTCACGTTTGTTTCCTCCTTGTAAAGGGAGCAACTTATTTTTATCCAGCATGTTTGATCTTTTTTCCATGTCCTGGGTTTAAAGTCTCTGTCTCTGCCCTCAGGACGATGAGGAGTGGTTCTGAGTGCTGGACCCACCCCATCATGGGCAGTATCGGGAGGTTTTGATGATCTCCCGTGCGTATCTGGTTTCGCTGCATTGTTGTATTGAAGATGTTGAAGCGTTGGGGAAATGCCAAAAACAACCACCTCCGGCCCTTTACAACGAATTTAAGATGGGCCCTTGTCCCAGGTTCCGGCTGTATGGCTTTCATGGTCTTTCTGAGGAAAGACATCACCAACGATAAAGATGGTATTTATTGTCACCGGGGTGGGAGCAGGATCAGGCCAGCCAATGGTACCATCTCCACTCTGCGCTTCACTCACTGTCGTTGTATATTTGTGCATCAGACGAGCTCCATTACCACCACATCTGCCCACAAAAAAATGTCCGCATCAAAAGGACAAAGAGGGGATCGGTAGAAGGTTTTGGTTTTAGTAAAGATCCCTGTTGTTGGGGGGATGATGCGGACAGCCCGTCAACGGATCCCAATGTGTTGGGGAAATTCCGCTGGTAGTATGATCAGCAACCGGCCATTCATCTGGAGTAGTTGGGCATCCACATCTATCAAGGGACTCATCTTGTATGGTTTTGGGACACCCACGGACGACAAGGATATTGTGTTTTGAGGCCCCGCCAGGGAACTTCATGGCAGAGAGGGGGGCCAGAGGCAAAGGGGGAGGGGGAAACTCGCCAGGATAGTGTTTGCCCACGATGTGGTGCTTCTCCAGTCTCGGGGGCAGCTTTTAAGGAGCTCATCAAACATTTTGGGGGCTACGGAGTTTTGGGAAGTCGGATCCCCCGCCTCAACCCATCAGCCGATTACCCAAGGCTGGTCTTCTATCCATGGCCCAACCCACCCACCCTTCTGTCTTCCCTTCCTTCTTCTTCTATTGCGGCGCAGCACCCAATGTACAGTTCATTAGGCAATGTTGGGGGTTTAGGGGCAATGGCTTGATTTCGCGGATCTTCTGCAGGGTTCATCTTGGAATTTGGGGGGCTGATTAACGAGCTTATCATCACAATTTGGGCATATTTTTACAATGTGTTGCACGGATTGTTCGGAGAACGGTCGGGTTGGTGATAGACGATACACGGTTATAAGTTTACGACGTTGTAAGGGAAAGGGGCGAACGGGGGAAAGGGGTGGGGGCATCGGCCTGTATCAGAACGATCCAATCGTTGTGATCCGGTACTGGCCCGGGTATCAAACCCGCCGTATCAGTAACGGCTTATAAACGGCAAAGAGATCCAAAGAGCTGAAGCGTGAACGACCCCTTTAAAGTGCCCAGTTCGGGGCAATTTTTTAAATGTTTAAAACTTTTTTCAGCAACCGTGTTTTCCTTTTAACCCGAGACAGCCAGTTCAAACTTATCAGTAACGATAGAGAAACGACCACTACCGATCACCTTATCTACCGATTCCCCATAAATCAGTAGTTTTTCGAACGTTCTTTCAACGGTTTTTGGGCAGGGGCCTTTTCTGTTAAACCAAGCTTTGGGCAATATTCGAAAAATATCATTTCAAAGTATTCTTTTTTAAAAAAGGGAAAATATCAAGCCCAAAAAATTTAAAGAAGGAAAGGGGGCCCGGAATTGGAAAAAAAATTTTTTTGGAAAATTACCCGGGTCAGAGGAAAATTTCCCCAAAAAAGGAAAAAAACGGGGGCCCCTTTATTTGAGCCAACGCCAGAAGATAATGGGGACAACAGCAGCGAAAAACAAACATCAACAAAACCATAATATAAGAAATTAAGGTTCCCCAATCACGTCAGCAATAAAAAATGTAGAATTAAAACCAAGGAACCCAAAATATGTCTTGAGGAAAAAAATCATTAAAACAAATTTAGAATTAAGTCTTTAAATTTTAAAAAATTCATTGTCCCTGCGCCCAAAGCGAACATGGCGGAAAGGGAAAGAGAGTCGAGGTTACAAGAATTAATTTTTTCAAGGC
>CM055819.1:55333214-55382104 GCA_029582265.1 Zoroaster sp. YZ-2022 | reverse complement strand
AAATTTGTTTGGTGGAAATACCTTTTGTGCAAATAATGAAAATTTATGGGTGGGTGGTGGATGCAATCTTCTTCATTCATGGACATGGCCATGAAAAGTTAGTAATAATTTGTTCTCTAGAAAAAAGTAGAAGAATTGACCTCAGGTAACCACCGCCAGGGAACATACAAACTACATGAACTAGTGGCCATGCCAAAAACTGGCCAATGATGATGAAGACCGCGAGACAAGCTTTTAAATAAAATAATACTAAAATTACTAGGGGCCTAGGCCCTATATTAATAAAATAATGCATAACGTTTGTCCGGAAACCGGACAAAAAAATATGCGCTGTAGTGTATTTTCAATACATTGCCGTTGCGTGACTGTATCGTAGAGTTAATAATTGATATAAATCACACACTAGGAAGCTGAGCGTAAATAACTTAATTAAAACTATTCTACCTGTTGACGTTTTGTGCAAGATAATGGTTATAATTAAATGATCGCTCTCGAAAATTCCAGCTGCAACTTTGATGACTCAAATATGCCGCAAAATACTGTGTATGTACCAGAGCCGTATATAGAGAGAGTTGCGACAACTAGTGATTAGAAGCCATTTTGGGTCCCAGAAACGTGTGTGCGCGAATTCACGTGTCGATCGTGTGTGCGCATTCCGTATATAAATATGCGTAAAGTGAATACTGTCGCATCCGGCGACGGTCAATGTTATAACTTAATAAGAGATTTTAATCATGAAGTTTGCTTTAAAAAATCCATTTGGATCTTGGGAAACTCATGGACGAGAGGATGGTGTGCCTGTGACAGAAGAAATCTTCCCTCGTTGTTGAAATGTCTCCAGGATAAGTTGAAGGTCGATCAACAGGCTAACGTAGCTCGGTCATGACCATGGACATGATGGAAGTTTACGGTCATGATGAAGGTTAAGGTAGGCTATTTTTAATTATTTAACAACAGTTGCATATTATTTTAGATTCATTGAATTTTTTTGAAATGATAGAATGAATGTTCCCCCAAAAGATTATATTTGTAGGCCTTGCCGCGCCTACAACTGTTACTTCAGTCATGGAGGTATAAAATACCTCCATGCTTCAGTACAGTAACAAGTCAGTAAGCAGCTAGCACTTAGCACTAGCAGCAGTATGTATGATTGATGGTAGCCAGGCCAGCCTATCACATTGTGCACAAATTGTATTCTTGCAAGCATTTGCACAAAACCAAACTCGTCCCATCAGGCCTTGATTAATTACTACATTTCCCTCTCATTTACTAGCTTGTCCTCTACGTTAGCCAATCATATATTTTTCAGGAAATATGGTGGTATTTCTATTTGTCTTTTTAGAGTAGAGTCAAGAGAGAAAAGTGGTGGCTGTATCATGGGGCCTGCACTCTTTCATTAAATTATGACCGAGATGTTGGTCATTTTCTCATTTGCTGAACTCACATTGTGCATAAAATACTCTTAATAAGAAATATTGTATTAAGAAAATATCCAGCAATAACATTAATAAAATGGCTGGAAATTTGTGACGGAATTTAGCTAAGTAAAACAAACACATCTTCATCTTACATGTAAAATTATAAGTACATATCAATATCCTGTGAATTTTCGCATTGTGAAAAGGCATGTATTTAAATAGTGCCAAATCCATATAAACATGCTCCCAGTGCTTTACAAAATTACAGGCTAAAATGTCAAATGTCAAATATGTGTGACATTACAATATTTTCTTTTTTATATCTTTTAGAAACTGAATCGCCTCTGCATGCTTGTCAGGATGGAGCTTGCTTAATACCGTGACAGGATGCCTGCATGCTTGACACAATGTCAAACCAGTGATTCATGATCTCAAGGAACCAAGCCATGCTGTAGTGAGATTCTTGGTGCTTCTCCCTTCACATTCTACCATATAACGCACACTGGCACTAACTGAATGGCTTAAGAGGCTAAGGGCATTTGATACTTTCAAGTGAGAAGGTGTTAGGATGGCATGGATGAGTTATGGGTGAGTTGTTTAACTCATTGTCATCTTGGAAGGTAGCCAGATCTTTTACTGCAGTGATACTTGCATGGCTAGATGGAAGCTTGAATTATTTAACAACATCAGGGTCCATTGTGAGCACATGACCACTGACGAGGGCAGCCTTCACATTGTTAATGAGTTGTGGAATATCATCTAAGAATTAAAGCCACTTCTTTGGATCTGAGGGGTGTTTAATCTTATTAACTGTTTACAGATGTCAGTATCTTGTAAATAAAGACATTTAAAGGAGTGAAATTCATTAACATTTTCTATTGTTTCACATTGTGATAAAACATGTATAAGGGTGTGTTACATAAAAGCAGCTCTGGCTACTTCAGACTCATTTTGTAAGATTGGGTCACATTTAAATAGCGCTAAATCCATATAAACATGCTCCCGGTGCTTTACAAAATTACAGGCTAAAATGTCAAAAATGTAAAATGTGACCTGCTCTGTGAAAATGAGTCACAAGTCACAAATTTGACAAATTGAGATTTCTATGTGGCTGGAAAGAGTACATCAGTTTAAATTTGGTATATGTTAGAGGTGTGTGACATATTGCATTATGGAGATATCCATTTTTAATAATCAATAATTTGCATAATTAACGCAATTGAATTCTTAGGAAAACAAGCATTCGAAAGGAAAACAAATGACAGAAATGAAACAACCTACTCACAAAAAATAATTGATTTTAATATTTTATTGATTGAAATTGATGTCAGTTTCAATCAATAAAATATTAAAAGCCACATAGAAATCGCAATTATTCAAATTTGCGACTTGTGACTCATTTTCACAGAGTTGGTCACAAATATATATATGACATTACAATGTTTTTTTTCTTGTTTATTTCCCATTTAGAAACTGAACACTTCTGTCACTGCTTGTCTTGCTTGATGCATCATATTCTACATTTGGAGTGATGACATCTCATCAAGAGTGAGGCAGCATATTCGCATCTCCTGCACCTTCAACCTAAAAAAAAAAACCTATCTAAGACCAACTCAGACTGGTTTGAAAGCAATTTCCATTTGTCTCTTTCCATTAATACAGATTACAATTAGATTTTGTGTTGTTTCGAGAGGAAGTCATGCAGTTGGTTCACATGCCCCTCCCCCTGATATAGCCATTATGTTTACCCACTGATTTAGTGTCTGTCTAAAACTTTTCAAAAGAAATGGCCTGAACATTATAATAATTATCAGATAATTCGATGTATCTGATGCATGATCCCTGGTTCCGGACATTTTATCTCCATTTTCTCTTTTTATTTTTTTATCTTTTACTTTAACCCTAGCTCCCTAGGCCCATTTGCTTACACATAACCTGAATCCTCCAAAATCCTTCAGTAGTAAAGCAAGCACATGACATGTATGCACACGTGTTTATAATCTGTGATATACATGTACATGGCCAGGGACCCTTCCTGCATGCATGGATCAATAAACAGTGTCCACTGACCCAAGCACTGACCTTGCAATCACTACAACAAACATGGATGTAAATGTGCCATGGAAAGGCAAGTATGCCTAATAACCTCAATCCTCCAACATCCTTCACTTTAGCAAAGAGCATGTACATGTAGCATGTAACCTCAATCCTTCAAAATCCTTCACTTTAGCAAAGAGGATTTTGGAGGATTTAGGGTTAAACAAATTCCTTTTATGTGTCTTGGGAATCGGTGGTATTTGGTCACAATTATAATCTGATTGCAATTCAAAATTTTCATTACACACATTGTGTAGCTACAATTTAAAGATTTCAGCTTGAGGGGTTACAACTCAGTTGTGGGTGTGTTGTATTGATCTGCTGTTTCTATGGTGATTGTTACATCATTTCAATAGGATGGTGTAAACAATATTTAACCATTGAAATATGCATTAAATGATCAGCATGACAATAGCCACCCTGTTGTCTATTATTAGGCTGAAAACGTAATGTACAATTTTCTAAAAAACAAAGTTTGAATTAACACAATGAACAACATCTCAACTAAATATTAAAATCTTTGTTCAATAATATTTACACAGGATTATTATTTTAAGATGAAGCTCTGATACTGAGATAAAAGATTGCAATTTTTGTTTTTCTCTCTGATGTACATGGAGAATGGAGTTAGATATTTCAAAATTACTTGATGGTAGAAAAAATGTTGTCTGAGGTGCTGTAATTTTTAACAACATTGTAACTTATTGTCAAAATATTATTAGGTGTACTGTGTACATTTGGATGATTTAACATGTTTTAACATAATGCACTTCAGAAAGGATGATTAATACTTGTACTAACTTTACACCAAGTAAGTTTTAAATAATTTGATAATTACCAGTGTTGCACACTCCCTGTAAAACTTCTGTACACATTATCCAATTGAATCTTTATTTTTACATTTTACAATGTTTGAAAATGTCTCAAAGAAAAAATAATAAATGAGTTGACTAGTTGAAAGAGTAAACCCATTGAGTATTCAATCAATATTATGTATGGGGTGCCATGGTCAAGGCCATTGGACTTAATGTTGTCATGGCTGAGACTTTTTTCTCCTTTTTTCATTATCATTGTGTCAGTGTACCTCTCAAGTTCTGAACAAAGCACCAGTGGAATCGAACCACCCACAACGGCACTATTGGATCAAAGTACAGATACTGCACATTACCAAGAGACCTGTGTCAACCTGAGGTGCTTTTTATTAGTAACACAGTGGGTAACACATCAACCAAATTTTAAAAATATTCATATGTTCAAAATAACTTAAACCACATACAGCCAAACTGTGTTCTCCAATAAATGTCAGTGTCTCACGTGACCTGTTGCTAGCATTGTGGCACTAGGAATACATTTCTGTGCTTAACTGCTTTACCACTGCCAACAAATAGACTTCATAACAAAAAACATTTTATTTCACAAAGGAGAAAGAATGCTATTTAGGCCTACATTGTGTTACCACCAATGCCCACTTGCTCTCTGGGGAGGGGACAGGGTAATATTGTTAAATAGGCAAAACTATGGGTGAATGAATGAATTTTTTTTAAATTCCTTAATTTCCTGTCAATTTTTTTATGTGCTGCAACGCTTACTCAGTTAATTTTTACTGCTTGGTTATCCGAAAACTAGAAAATTTATGCTACCTTTTTTGTGCAATAACCACATACAAAATCTGTCGCCATCTCTTCTATCAATCCACAAACTTTACCAGATAGTGAATAACATAAATTTAACATCTAATCCTTTTTACTACCTTAATTTCCTACCATTTTTGAATTCTATGTTTTTAAAATGCAGTGCGGTTAACCGATTAACCATATTGGCTTTGTGAAGAATCAATCCAAATATGACAAATATCACATTTTCTTTTAAAGGATGATAGAAACAAGATTTGGAGCAATAAATGTAAGCACACCAGTGAGGTGGTGGCCATTTTGTCGTCTGCTAAAACACATGCTTAACGTTAGAAAGAGTTAACTGTTGGTGTTACTTAGGCTAGCATTAACGTTAAGTTTCAGACGTTGGGTTCAACATTCTTCATGTTCTTTCCTGCCCTTTTTATTGACAATAAAAACGACGGCTCCTTAGACAAAAAAAATATTGTAGCAAAATGTTTACGGAAGATTCAAATTCAGTACGTGCAGCTTTCAATTTTTTCATGACTCTGCACAAATGTATTTTTACTAGGATATTTAGGCTACAAAAAAAAAAGAGTACAAGAAAATATGTTTGCCTCGAGCACTAGGGTCGGGAACATATGCGCATCATGCCAGTATTGCGTCCCTATTTTATGTCCTTAATTAATATTTCTTTTTGCGTATACAAAATGACCTGGTGGGTAAGATGTTTTGGGTACGAGTTGACTTGGGTACGAGTTGACTTTTGTACTTGGGTACGAGTTGACCCGATACCGCCATTGGCATTAACACTTTCTTGCCCCATAAATGTGGCACGGACACGCCCCCCCTTGGCCTATGGGCGTGTCCGTGCTACATTTATGGGGCAATAAAACTTTCATTACTGTGTCAGTTTGTGAGTCTCAACTTAACCATGGAGGAAGGAACACAACCGAGTCAGCTCAGTTGACGTTAACTTTCCACTCCAGGCTTTCCTTCTTCTGGAATATATCGGAAATCTTTACAATTTAAAACCTTTCCCTGACTTGTTTTGACATGGGACTCCAAGCACAGCAGCAATGACATTTTCCCCAACGTTAACGTTAGATTATTTATAGAGAAATTAGCACAGCCTCAGCTCCGACACGTCACACATTAATATTACTAATATAGAATTTAGAAACTAACGACGTTAACAAGTTAGTCCGAATACTTCTTCCGTTCACACTATTCACAGTCTCCTATTTTTAGAATAATTATGTAATTTGTCGCATTGTTCACAGCGACAAATTACATAATTATTCCAAAAATAGGAGACTGTTTGTGAACAGAAGAAGCATTCGGACTAATGCTATAACATGCACGTACCTTACGTTCCTCCTACTGTCATGTCGCGGGAAAAACTTTTTGAGGACCCAAAATGGCGCCCATAGACCACGTGACCAGAAAAACCGGTACTCGCCATGTCGCAACTCTCTCAATATACGGCTCTGGTATGTACGATGCAACAACGCCCCCTATTGATCAAAATAATTTATTTCTGGTGGACTTTTTAAAAGGTTTGCACGTCGTTGTCGTCGGCGATGACGACTTGCGTCGCATGACCTTCACTTTGTGTTTTGACTACTTTTGAAGCCCGTTTTTATGTGTTTACCAAGTTGTGTCGCGTGTTCAGTTTTATGTTTATAGGAATTTTATAATAAAGCCCAATTTGATTTGGTGTCAGTACAATTAATAATAAAATAATAATAACATAAGGATAACAAATCGAAAACTGTCAGACTAGACTGAGCCGTCTGAATATGATTGGTTCCATGGTGTCAGAATAGGTTTTGCTAAAAATAAATACTACTTTAACAAAAATGTAATTAACATAAAAGCAACTGACATAATTAGTAGGCCTACCTTAAAGCTTGATCAATCGGCAATTTTGGCGGGAAATGGGCATAGCAAAAAAAAACGTCTAAAAATGCTGACGAGCGGTTCTGAGGCGACGCGCACGCGAATTACCATCTTAAAACCAATTGGTTTTAAGATGGTAAATATTCAGAGAAGTTACCCCTATCACTATCAGACCAAAAACAAGTCTCCGGTTTCTGGTCTCCAGAGTCCCACGCGCGTTGCCTCACACCCGCTCGTCGGCATTGTTAGTTTCCTTTGCTATGTCCAATCCCGCCAGCTGGATCAATTTGAATTCTACTGCTTTGTGTTTTAAACAACGTTTTTTCACATAGGTGTATGGAACGTTTGCCTGCGATTTGTGTGGCCTCTCTTAGTCACCATACTTTTGTGTTTGGGAAATTTGGTCTGAAAAAAGTGCCTCACCGCGCACAGCAGCACACAGATTTTGAAGCCGACCAGAAACCGGACTTTTTTTTCGCCTTATTGACATTTTGTCATTTTCGAGAAAAAAAACACATGGATAGGCCTACAAATTTAAATCTAACATGGCACTGGCTAGCTAGGATGATCCTATTGTTATAGGCACCGGCTGATGATTTGTTTCCACATTAGAACGAATTCAATTAATGTGAATGCATGTTAGCTATTATCTGCTTGTAGAAAACTGTACATAATTATACTGCCTTAATCATGAATAGGCCTATGAATAAGCACACATTGGCCGTGAGCCTGAAAAATAACCTCAGCATGCCACGGGCCACTGGCCTTGACTCATTCAGTAAATCACTCAGATGAATTAATCCATTTGTTGCATATACTTGTATGCAGCTGTGCTAGAATAAACTCAAACCAACATGTCTAAATACTTGTATTGATTTCTTTTGTTTACAATGTAAACATTTGTGCAAACAAATGATAAAGGTTCTGCAAGACAACTGAGTTGTCTCACCGCAAATTGTTCGGTTACCTGCTGGACAAAAAACATGTCAGTCGAGGTTTTGGTTTTTGGTAATTCCAAAAGAAAAACAATTGTCAAATTATATTGTAGGCCTAGGCCTTAAAAAGCTAAAGGTAATATCAATATTCGCTGAAAATAGTTTTGTCCGAGGTGAAAGTGAAATTATTGCCCATAACTTTTTATTCGAATTTAAGACTGTACAGAGCCCTAAATTCAGCCCAGTCTATACTGTGGGAATTATTACAGCCCTCTATTGACTAGTGTTGTGAAAACTTTAAAAACGATCTCCCAGTTCATTTCATTTCAATTCACAACAATTTATCTTTCATGGAGTAATAAATATAATATACAAAATGATCAAATAAAGAAATGCCAATTGAAGGCCTAGTACTAGGGTTTTCAGGTGAAAAATTATTCCTAAACCAATATGCTCAATATTTATATCAAATTAAAGGTCTTGATGAAAGAAATACAATGGTTTTAAATCAAGAAAATCGGACGAGTAGTTTTTGAGGAATCCTGTTTTATTTAATCAAATATACAGCATTCGACGAAGCGCGACTGTCCATACACTGTGTATATCCCTAATGGCAACAAAACCGTTGAATCAGCCTACACACACCGTGATACACACGCACAGCGTTCGTGCTCGTTTCCCTCATAAGAGCTTTTGAAAGGGTGTACAAAATACACTCTCCGCTCAAAACTAAACAAAATTACGGCTCAAAACTTTCACATATGATAGAAAAGAGGTGTAAAATTCATTAAGATACTGCTCCTACCTTTCAACTTGAAGATTTCACCTCGAAAAAACGGTGTTTACTTTTTATCTCTTCGTAACTTCGGTTGTAGAGTAGTTATGGAGATCGAGCAAGCATGGGCATGTAAATGAGCCCTTTGACTCAATAGGAACACCGTTTTCATGTCAATCACAATGTACTCGGGCGCGGAGACAGCTCCGAAGTGGATGCCTCAGCAGAGCGCGGCAAATTTTACGCACCGAATGCGCCCGATCTCGGAACACTTCGCGAAAGGCTGGGCGGGACGAGAGTGGTTCATTCATAAAACCCTAGGCTTTCTCACGTACTTCCGATTGCTATTTTATGTACATTGTTGGATAGCTGAAACTATAAGCTTCCAATGAGCTATTACAAGTACGTGTGGCGGGCTTCGGTCAAGCATGTACAAACTGAAAACCCTACTACTAGTACAGTAAGTGTATAAGGAGAAATGCCTATGCTTGAAGGCAAGTAAAAGAAGGCAGGGTTCATAAAAATAGAGCTGATCGAGTGGTAACTATTCAAAATTTTGGGTCCAATATATTACTAAGCCTGCCCCGAGGAAAATCAAACTTACCGGCTTTCACTTCTGCTGATAGAAATAACACAGCTACGACCATCAGAACATATATCCATAATGTCTGTTTCTTCATCCTCGTTTCAATTTATCAACACTCCTCTCTGAGAAAAGATTCCAAATCGCACCTTGGTGCCAATAGTCCTCTTTTAGTCCTCAAGAAGGCTCTACGACCAGGAAACTGATTCTTGGACTACAGCGTATTATGGCCTAGTGTGGGAGTGGCTGGCACCGTTTCCCAACGGGTACGTATACGACTGATGATGACGTCCTGGCCTGATTATTTGATTTCACTCCAATATTCTATCTCAACAGGTTACACCAGAGATTGCAAAAGACTTGAATTATCGTGCGCAATGGCCTTATTCCTACCACAGATCAACGAGAGAGAAGGGACTATGTAATATACCACTGAGTTTTCGACACGGTGAAAATACTTCTCTACAAAACGTGCATGGTCGATTTGTCTATCCTTGAGAACACACTTAATTGTAATGATGGCACAGATTGTCAAAAATGGTGCGTTCTTATTCAACAGCTGGCACGCGGTGGTTAACAAAAGCACTTTAGTGGTCTGAATAGGGAAACACAATGGATGTAACGGAACAGGACGACTACCGATATGGTTATTGTTATACAAGAAATCCTTAGTCAAAAGTTTGTATAGAGAATCCTTTGAGTCAACTGAGGAGCCAAACGTCACGTGGTTCATGGTAGCTTGATCTTATGAAAGTTATTCCTGAATATTGGTTTGTTTACAGCTTGCCCGTTCTCGTCTATATAATAGCTTGTTAATTAATTATTGTTTGGCAGTTAATAGTTCTCTAAATATTAATTTGATTTGTAACTTAATGTTTACCATCAGATATTTTACGTTTATATCTAAATTGTCTATTTGTTTATCTGTATGTCACATGGTTTTGATATGTGCAATATACATATTTTATTTATCATTATATATTTTTATTACTGTACTTTAATCAATACAAATTATTCACTTCGCCATTAGTTTCATGTTAAGATTGGATACCTTGCTTTGATTTGTCACTGTTGCCTTTTATTATTCCTTGGTGGGAAGGGAAAGGGTGGAAAGGAGAGGGGGGTGGAGAGGGAGAGATGGGATAGGAGGGGAGATGCTCCGACTGCTGTACTTCCCATGTTTTTAGCATTGTAACTTGGGGTGTGCTCCCTGGCTGCACGTGTACGTATGGGTTCAATGACTTGTATGTTCTGAGTTCAACAATTTCATAACGGATTTTTAATGTTGTTGAGTCCTTCACACAATTCGCGTGTAGCCTAAATATAGACCTATGTTTAGTTGGTGAATAATCAATATGAAATATCAAACATTTATTAAATAGGCCCTATAGAGAGATAGAAAAAAAGCAAACTCGACTCCTTTATCGCCCCAGACTAGAAATATGTTTCTGGTCATAATCGCAAAACATATCCCTGACTGTAAGATTTATTCGACCGCGTGATTCTTCTCTGACCGTCAGGGAACCGTTGGTCATTCTGGGCTAATGAGGATTACACACACACACGCAGCAGTGTTTTTAAGGTCAGGGTCCGCGTACTACCGGTATATGTACATTATAATCTCACGAAAAGCAAGACGAGAGTGCATCTTTAAACTATTCCACTCAGTAAATAATCCATTCTTTATACCATTGAATATTTAGAGCGAGAAAATGATACTTTTATTCAGTACAGATCATAACATAAAACTTAAATCATTATGTAACTTAAAGCCGGTATATACACTTTTGGTATAAATGTCTGTATAGGCCTAAATGCATCTATACTTTGTAGGAATTAAAGGATAAGTACTTACATGAGAAAGTTTCAACTTAATTAATTGTGTCATGAATGAGCAAATAGTGGAAATACATTCATATTATTTCGTATTCATTCTAACATGAAATGTTCGTCTTACAAAGTTGAACATTCAGTTGGGACATTATTTTACTAATTTTACTAAAATTATAGTTCCTCAGAAAGAAAGATTTCAAGTGATGTTTTATTTATTTATTTATATATTTTTTACCATCATCAAGTTTCCACCAAGTAAGTGTTATTTCAGACTGATAAATGTTTGTTGAGATAACCAATAGTGTATAGTGGCATTAAAGGGAAGATACAACATTGGTATTTGGTATAACGGACGCTCATTTCAAACCTCTAGGTTTCAATATATAGATATCTCATAAAACTAACCTTTGAAAGTTTCATCAAGTTTATGAGAAACGATGAAAACTGTTTTTTATGTTGGGGGTTTTGCGGTTTTTTATGTTGTTAGACGGCAACTTTTTGTAAATTCAACAAAAACATTCCTGTGTTCTCTAAGATGAAAGTACTTCAGCGGAATATCTCATTGGTATGATTAATACTTGTACCTTGTATATTTTTAGATAACAATTTGTCAATTTATAGTTTGATGAAATTCTTGCGTCGGGTGATAAACAATTGATTTCATTTGTTTGCCCTACACCGACGTGTGTGAAATCAATTTGTCAATTTGATAATGTGGTAATTACCAATGTTGTTCCTTCCCTTTGAGAACATAATGTCTATTCAAGTATAACACAGGGTCTATACCTATACTAAGCATACAGACAGTTTATCTTCAAACATGTATCATCCGTGTGTGTTCAAGCTGAATTAACCAGAAACATTGATCAACATTGTCGTTTCCCTCTCATTCCAATTGAACAAATCTGTCAACGGATTACTTTGACCTATCCTGGCGAGTTATGTCAGTTGCGGCCAGTTATTTGGGTTAATAAGTTCAGCGTAATAAGTGAACGTTTGAATAATATGACAATAAAGACCCCAAAGATAACGGTTTCCATAACATCTCAAACTCCATTGATCGTGTTTTTGTAATAAAACAACTAACCTTTGAAGGCAATTTCGCTCGAGAAAGTCTATTAATCATGTTTCTCAGAGCATAGATCACCGGACGAAACATATTTGAAGATATTTTACACATTCAAAAAGTTTATGATATTACACTGACTCGAAGTAAGTATCTGAAAACGTATTGATATGCACCTAATTTCACATTCTAAATATGTTGGTCTAAATACCAACTACAGGGAAATTGTTCAAAAACAGAAAACGTTATATTTTAGTCCAACTGTCGGGTTGATTTTTATCCGACTATTTCACCTGTTGGTATTTAAACAATTGCATTAGAGCATCAATGTAATATCATGCGCGTCACCGGGGGCAAACGGATTGCCCTTTTTTGACCAGAATTTGTATATATTTATTTAAATTTTTGGGGGCACAAATTGTGGTTCTTTTTTTTTTAAATAACTGTTCGTAATAATAATTATATGAATAAATTTACAAAAACAACTGAAAATAAATCCCAGTGATGCGCATGAATATTCATTGTTTTCATTACAGATGTTCACATGTGTATCAAGGGAAGGTATAACATTGGTATTTGGAAACGTACGTTCATTTCAATCATCTAGTTTACAAGAAATATAACATAAAACTAACCCGTGAAAGTTTCATTATAACAGGTGTTTACGTTTTTGAAAAAACAACGAAAAATAGTTATTGTGTGTTTTTCAAAAAACTGCCGGACAACAACTTTTTGAAATTCAACATGACAAATGTGTTTTTTCTCATCAAGATTAAAGTGTTTGAAAAGAAATAATTTCTCATGATGAATGCTAGTTTACACCAAGGTAAGCTTTTAGATAATAATTCGATTTCGTTTTTTGACTATTCATCTTTGTCTTTATTATTTTTTTAGGTTTCTCAAAAAGTTGCCAGACGAATTTTTTTTCGAAATTCAGCAAAATAATTGTTTTTTTCTGTCATAAAGATGAAAATGCTTGAGAAGAAATAATTTCTCATGATGATTGATGGTTGTATACCAACGTAACACAAAGTAAGCTTTTAGATAATAATTGGTCAATTTGATAATCTGGTCATAACCAATGCTGTACAATCCCTTTACAAATCATTATAGTAATACTTTCAAGCAATTATGAAAATTGAAAACTGAAATTGAAAATTTAAATTGCAATCTAAAATCTAAATTGAAAAGGCAATATAAGCAGCTAAGACCAATACACAAAAGTCTCTGGTTTCTGGTTCCCGCAGGCGTCGCTTCAGACCCGCGTGTCGGCATTTTATTTATTATTATTATTTTGCTAAAATTGCAGCCAAAATTGCTGGATTGATTGTGTTTCTGCTGCGCTGTGTTTTAAACGACTATTATTTCACATAAGCCTAGTGATATGAACGTTTGTCTGATATGTGCGGCCTCTCTTACCCACCATAATAATTATGTATGGGGAAATTCCGTAACCACGTATATACATGTACAATGTATCACTTCATAAATAAAAAAGTAATAATAATACAATAAATAAATAAATAATAAATAAAAAATAAATAAAAACGGGTCACCGCACTGAATTTTAAGCCGACCTAGGACCGTAAACCAGAGATTGTTTTGTGTTGGCCTAACATCAATAATTGCAAAATTCATCAACAAAGCTTATTTTAAAACACCGCAGAATATTGAAATGTTAAAATGTTAAAAATGCTTACATGATCTAAAATGCAATGTAAACAGCTAAGTTCCATGTTCAACCAAGTTTACTTTTAAAACACTATTAAGTAAATATGGTGGATATGTAGCTCTAGAAACGTACAACAAGCGTAGTTTTTCTTTTTAGGCGTTTTTGCATATTCATGAACAAATCAGTTGTGTTGTCTTGTTAACTGAGTGTTTGGTTACTAATCAGTAAACCTTTTGAGAAAACCACTGTTTTTTGGGTCAATATTTGGGTTTTTTGCTTTGTGCACTTTCTGTGCTGCTATGTGTCACCGAGTTCCCGTTGTGCTCTAACAAAACAGCGCCATCGTGTGTCACGGATATGCGTGACTTTCTTTTTCAAATTTCAAAAGGCCCTTAGTGTTCGCATCTTTACCCACTACAGTACTGAAATGGTGTTTAAAAACGAACTTCTTGACATGAGGGTTAAAGATGCACTCTCATCGTGAGCTTATAATGTAGTACATTGTAACATAAATAACAGTGCGTCCGAAGCTGGTTCTGACTGGGCGCCGCCATTGGTGACGTGTGGGCCTAAACTAACTTAATTCACAGGTTGCTGACTTGATGAGTGGCACTACTGAACAGTGATTGTTTTCAAATAGTAAATTGAATATTATCAACGTATTGCACTTTGCCAAACATTTTTGTAGATTATTCTGAATAATAAAAACCTAAATGCTGATAATCAAGATGTTTACTTCCCAATCAGTAGTTTGTTTTTACGTGGCCCCATGCACGTGACTTTTCAGCGCGTTGATGAAGAGAGCAAGAACATTTTGTGCACAGTGAATGGTACGTAAGCACGCGCGGCCAATCTAGTTATTTTATTCTATATCTAGTGATCTGACCCGGTCAAGTCGCGTCAAGCGCGCCAATAATGATTCCCAGCGCGTGCCAGCCGAGCCGCTATGTTTCCTGCAGCACATCGTCAATGGCTTAGAAATTGGCATAGAAATTTAATTTAAAAATGTTCTTCAATAATTAATTCACCACCAAAGTCGAGTGGCATGGTAATCTAGTGGTTAGAACGAGCGCCCTGCAAACAGAAGATATCGAGTTAAGACTAGGTTTTAATTTTTTTTCTCAAAATAATGTCAACAATTCATTTTTAATATACAAATGCATACAGTTGAGGAAGTGTACTGCAGAAAACAAATCACAGCCGGGCCAGATATCGGTTACAATGTATGTTGTACATTATAAGCTCACGAAAAGCACGACGAGAATTAGCCCAGGTTGAACTTTCACCTTCGTGTACTACAGAGACGGAGTATTTGGGCTATTGCATCTATATGCATCTTTTACGTAATGATACAATAATACGATAATTACTGAAATAACTTGAAATAACAAATACAATGTGAAAAGCTAACATCAAAAATTGCAAAAGTTTCGTGTTCAACAAAGTTGCCCTAAAACCCAACTGGATATTAAAATGGTAACCCTATAAGGCCTGTTTTTCCTCTTTACGTTCTCAGGCTGGGGACTGGGACTGCTGATATTCACGAAACAGTGGTAGGGATATGACTTGAACAAGATCTATCAAATGAGGACAAAAATCCAACGGTCACCGTTAGTGTGACGCTTTACCCATTTTTGTAACTTTTTTTTGGTCAAAACATGTCTTTTCAATAATTAGTTTCATTAAAATTAATCCGTTCATCATCAAACTTGGCAGATATGTCCCGAGTAAGATCTATAACCTAACGTCACATATTTATAATCACTTAAATCACCACTAGAGA
This sequence comes from Zoroaster sp. YZ-2022, assembly GCA_029582265.1. Classification (NCBI taxonomy): domain Eukaryota; kingdom Metazoa; phylum Echinodermata; class Asteroidea; order Forcipulatida; family Zoroasteridae; genus Zoroaster; species Zoroaster sp. YZ-2022. The sequence goes on along the minus strand of CM055819.1, from coordinate 55,366,427 downwards.
GCGCTATTACCAAGATGTTTAGATAACTTTTTTGCCAAAGCACAATCTTGAAGATTTGTACCCACAAATTGAAACTAAACCAATGCATCCATAGCAGTTAATTTATACATTTTGGGTTCCCACGTTGTGGCCAATGAAAGCTCTTAATTAATGTGGTATATATCGGGGCTTATATTTTTCTGCACAAAATTTGCGCAAAGTTTTTCATAAAGTAGACATTCACCTGGCCTTTGTAAAATATACGGTTGACATGGTAACCTTAAACAAACAAACATTTGTGATTTTGGTACGAGGGGCAGCCCTGAAGGATAGTTAGGAAAAGGCAGGCAATTTCAGCGCGATAGTCGAAGCCGTCAATTAAGACATACAATTATTAAAACATGTCACGGAGGGCACTTCCAATCTGATAGGGTTAAAGGTCAATCGACACGATTACACGATCGAAAATTACTGAAATTGCAAATGCAATATTAACAGCTATCTAACATCAAAAATTGTAAATGTTCAGTGTTCAACTAATTTAAAACAACACTAAATTTTAAAATGTAAAATACGTCAAATGACAATACTAGATCAAAAAATTACTGAAATTACACAATGCAATGTAATAAACAGCTAAAATTACACTGGTTGCATGTTAAACAGAGTACGGTAGCTACGTATAAACAAGCAAGGTATTATTCGCTGCTTCTTTTATAACGTGATTTGTTTTCCCTTCCTTGACTTCCACCTTTCCAACCGTAAATCCTTTAACTAATTCTGAAGTTATATTTGGGTCTGAAACTCCTATGGCAAGTTAAACCAGAACAAAATGTCACATTTCTATGGTAATGTATATATAACGGCCTTGACCCATGGGTTTCTTTATATATTGATAATGTTTTGTATACACACTAATGAGCCCTCAAGGTAATGGACATAATAAATATAAGTCTGAATAAATATAGAAATATATAATCCAAAAGCCCTCTCCACCATCATTATCACATCTTTCTACTGAAATTGTGCAGGAGGGTCGATTATACAATCGAAATATATTGAATTTTGTTAACTCAACGTAAACAGCAGCTCTGACACAAACATTGCAAAGGTTCTATGTTTCACATGGAACACCACTGACTATTAAAATTAGCAACATCAAATTACACGATTACACGATCAAAAATGAATGAAATTGCAAATGCAATGTAAACAGCTAACATCAAATATTGCAAATATATATATATATTTTTTGTATTTTTATATTTTTTGTATTTTTAAGGGCCTATGCAATAGGAAATGATTTATAAACTTGAAACAATGATTCATAACTGTGTGTGTGGGCATGTCTAAGGTGTAAAGCGAGGACTTATAACAAAAGGGAACAATGGGTCCTCGGTTGGCGGTTATTGTTAGCAAATGTCCTCGGTTGAAAAACGTGTACAAATCTAATGGGAGAAGCCTCAAAAAGTCCAACAACAAAGGGAACAAAAGAGGGGAACAATAGGAGGTCCTCGGTTTACACCTTAGATTCATGAGCACATATATTGTAGAATCAGATGCAATATCATGGTTGGTTTGTGCAGAAAAGTTGATTGAATTCATGTTGTGGAATTTGAGTACACTGTTAATGCTGGTGTGATCCTGTGAGTCACTACCTCATTTTTAATAATCAGAATGATGTTTCTTTAATTTGAAAAGTTAACTCAATCTTTAACTGTATATTGAAAATGAACTTCACATTCTGTTTAAACTCTAATGGAGCATTTCGTATCTGCAAAAATGTGTATCTATATAACATTTCATTTTATAGACCCTTTAAATAAGCTTCACTCTAAAACACCATAAAATATTAAAATGTTAAAATATTAAAGTGTAATGTTAAAGCTAACATCAAAAAATGTTCAACAAAGTTCACTTCAAAACAGCATTGAGTAGCCTATTATGTTAAACGTCAAATGACACGATTACATGAACACATTAATAAAACAAGATGTTATGTCCATACCTTTCGGTATGACAGAACCCCCTCCCCTCCCCACCCCACCCCACCCCACCCCACCCCATCGGCCAAATCCTGAATCCACCACTGTAACAGGTGTATATCACGTCTTGTACTTATTACATTCAATTGTTTTGTCCTTGCAAAACATATAGACTTCTAAAACGGGATGTATAACATGCAGACGCACTTGCCTTGCATTCCCACTTGATGTTCAGTATCCTCTGACCGCCCTTTGCAGGATCTGGGCCCAGTCTCACGGCTCTGCTTACCGTAAGCGAAAGCTAGCCGCTTACTGGAGCAGAAACAAATTTGCTTAACGTAAGAATATTTTCACGGGTTAGCAAAGACATTCTGCTTGTGTTCATGTGTACTTCGCATAACTATAAGTACTCGCCGCTTACATGAATTGTGCAAAACATTCTGTGCTAACCCTGTAAGCAGATTATGTTTATTGTAATCGCGTAATTCCATGTTAAGCAGTGCCATGAAATAGGGTCCTGATCCTCCCCATAAAACCAAAATAACCATTTACAGGGGTGGATTCAGGGGGCCTATTATAGCTCCAGCGGCCTTTTCGCTCGGAGCCCCTTTTCTTAAATAATTATATACCAGAATACCCATTGACACATTCCCATTGTAATAAGATATATTTAATTGTAATTACTTTGTTCGTCAGAATGCCAACCAGAATGCCTACCGTCATACCATGTCATAAACTGGTTACAGTGACGGTCTTTTCGTGGTAGTAGAAGTGCGTAAAATTGTTACTGTTTGGCATTTTGTACAATTCTTTAATTGGGAATTTTCCGTGAACTTCCTTTAGCCAAGCTTACTATTTCAAGCATCAATTTCTCGGCATCTGATTTCAGCAAATTTCCCCGAGTCCTATGGAAATGAACACCTTGTGTGAATCTTCACTAAACGTCTCCTCTCCCTCCCACCCCCATCAGGAATCCACTTGTCTCCCAACAACATGTCTGAGGAGATGATACTAACAATTACAATTCCCCAAATGATTTTTTAAATTAAAACAAATAATTGAACAATTTAAAATCCCCGAAATGTAATACAACAAAAAATCTTTAGGGGTCAAGGGTTGGAAAAAGGATTCATAATGGTACTGTCTGTACCGCCCCCATCCAAAAATCATCAAAATAAATACCCGCCACTGCTTCGGGTCTCCCTCTCCCATTATATTTCTTGTATCTTTCTCTTGCTCAAGCACAAGAGGGCGCCAACAATTTTAACAGATGTAAAATCACTAAAATAAAAGTATGTTTACATGTGCGAACTTTGAATCAAATAAGTCTTTTAATTTTGTGAATTTGGCAAACCTGCAGAAAATGGGCTGTTAAAATAACAGCACTGATGTCAACGTTATTCTGTCACACTGCTCATAATTATTGGGAAAGTATCCCAATATCAACAACACTGGTGTGGTGTAGTCTTTAACATCTCGGTTGTTTAAGTGTACAAAGAACAACTGCATTAATGATTATTATTAAATTTTTTTGGTTCACATTGATATCCAAATAATGATGGGGCTAAACAGTAATATGCACCCATTGTTCGCTCTTCCCAAAGGTATTACAAACCATTTGCATTCTCTTGTAAAGATTGCACTTGATTTTGACCACTAATTATGTTCGAAATAACAAATACAAAAACCAATGTGATTGTCCTAGTGACGTAGCAAACACATTCGAGGAGGCTACATACCAATTCATTTCTGTTTTGTTTTCATAAAGCATATAGAGAATGGGTAGAGATTATTTACAATAATCATAATGAAGAACTAGAAGACAGTACGTATACGTATCGTTTTTTATTAGTCCCGTCTAAAGGGAAGGTACAACATTGGTAAAGATAACAAAATTGTTTCTATGAGTGTGATTATACATTTTCTTTGAACCAAGATACAGCCTACATTGAACAACAAACCTGTGAAAAGTAAGATTTGAAGCTTCACATGGAGGAAGTACAGTAGGAGTGTAAAGTGTCCGGTAGCACCATGGGAATGTAGCAATCTCTTAAGAGATGTAATAAGTGTTGGTTCTTTCTCCTGAAGATGATCCAAGTATAATGATCGAAACGTAGAGTTATCTCACCACTGGTTTTTCTCAGAACCAACCCTTATTACATCTCTTAAGAGATTGTTACATGGTGCTACCGCAAACCTTACTCAATGCAAAATGTCATGAGACAAGTGTTAAAAATCATTCACACTTTACAGAATAGCACAAAGTTACCGTCTAACAACCTTTTGAAATAAGCTCCCTGGGGAACAATTATTTTTCAGGATGATGATGATTCTACACAATTGATTTGATTTTTATGTTTGTATTTTTATTTATATTTTGTTGGTACCTTTTCAACTTCATCAACTACATCAATTAGCTTTCCGATAATAATTCGGTAATTTTATAATTAGGTAAATAACAATGTTGTACCTTCCCTTTAATTGCCTCCACTATTTATCTTTTATTAGTGGTGGTAATTTACTCCTATCGGCAGAGTCTGGGAACAAGTTTCTTGGGAATATTAAGAAGTATAATAATAGCGTCATGGTTATTTTCAAGGTAAAGTTGTATTTTGTCCCGTCCGTTACGCTTGTGTCGGGTACTGACAGTGAAAGTCAATTTGTTTGTGTGGGTTTATAACGTGACGGACGGGACATACACTATATAATTGACTTTATATACGTATAATTGACTTTATATACGTATAATTGACTTTATATACGTATAATTGACTTTATATACGTATAATTTGAAGTGGTTTATTGAGACTCGTCCTTTCCTCTTCACTGACGCTGCTGATTGCCGCAAAGAGCTCAGGAATATACGTTACTAGTTTGCTGCAGAAACAAATCAGAATAATAATGTTAGCATAATTCTAGGCTATATCAACAATGTTCATAACACATACGATCATCATACAGTTGGGGGGGCGGGGCGGGGGGGGGGCGTAGGGGGGGGGGCGTACATTGTATAGACCATGAGACTTGTTTACACTTTGCGTGACCTTTAGAGTACCAGGGTAAATTACAGCCAGGCAAAAGTGTGTGTATTTGTATGCAGAGTTTGTACATTTTGTACTTGGCCACAAAATCTTCAAGAATGTTTTCATTTTCAGATGAATAAGATTTGAGATGTTATGGTAGCGCTTTATTAAAAAACAATGCCATAAGTGTCTCCTTCACCACAAATATTGGTCGCCCATGCCACTGATAATTTGAATTAGTAATTAATCACACGTCTTATGAGGTGATGTTGCCATTGTACTCATACAGAAAACACAGAAAGGACAATCACCTCTGCATCCAAGTAATTCAAAGCGCATACATATGAATACATGCCACGTGACAGGTTCTATCTGTATGAATATAGTCTGCAGAGCCGCGTCAAAGTAGACAGTTACCGGTGTGTTTTTGTCCGTGTTGCCCTGAAACTGAAGACAAACAACAAAGAAACGGACACATGGTAATTCTGTGTATTTAAAGATAAAAGCCCCGGTACACTTTAGGTAAAATGTCACTTTGTTCATTCATTACTTCATGAAATTCAAGTAAGCTGTTTTGAACCAAACTGTGAAAATCTTCATTAGGCCTAATTGTCTTCACCTTTCATGAAAAAAGGTGTTTATGAAAATAGCATTATGATCTATAAGGATTGAATTGCGTCCATAATGGAACACATTTTTTGGGAATAAATACATGTACATAAAAATGAGAATTATTCCTATACTGCATAGGCCTATACAATCAAAAACAAGAAGTTAAAGATACGGATAGCATTGGTATTTCAAATATAACCAAATGGTCGAGTTTTAATATAAAACTTACTCGGTGTAAAGCTGATGATGGAATCAATCTGCCATAAATATAGTTTTGTCTGAGGTGATATTATTGCCAATAAGTTTATCAAAGAGCCTGATAATACGGTATTGTAATACAGGAATGTATTTGTGTTAACGACGAGTCTAGGCTCATGAAGTGCCTTAACCCTAACCCCCTAGGTATTCTGGCTAGGAACCTTCCTGAATCCTCCAAAATCCATCAGTGCACTTTTGGAAACATGCCCTTATCTTCAAAATGCACCGCGCGTTTTCGTTGATCTTTCATATTCAGAACTTATGGCCTGTACTTCTTGCCAGGTAGTAATTTTGTCCCATTGAAGAGGTGAAGGTACCAGTTTCCAACAGTGCTGAATTTTCCCCAAAAAGTGCCCCTTGGAGGATTTTGCAGGGTTTGGGGTAGTTAGGGTTAATGAAAGAACAATGTAATTACAGGTAACAATGATAAGCAGCTGGACAGTACGCGCTTAAGCCTATAGGAATTACAGACCTTAAGACAGGTTACTGAGATGGTAAATTGATGTCGTACGGTATTGCATAAAGACAGCTGAAATGTTCAACATCGCTCGTGTTTTACCGGCAATTTCCGAAAATTTATCTTTTCATTTGAACATTGATAATTTCCTTTTGGAAAGGAAACAACTACTTTGAAATGAGATATATTTTAAGATGTTTACACATTTCTGAAAATAATCATGATAAGCATGGTTTAACAGTAAATATGTCCCAAAATTAATCGACGGTGGATTCCGTCATAGGCATTTATTTACTGTTAAAGACGTGTCGCTCGCGCCTACAACATCTGTGACAAGGACAGCCTCCCCAAGGAACTACAGCACATCCGAACTACCCTCAAACGCAACGGTTACAATCCCAACAAGATCAGCACAGCGAAGCCGGTTCCAAACTCCAAAAGCAAGGTAAGTGATCTAACCCTCTCTGCTTGTCTCCCCTATCTAGGTTCGATGTCTCACAAACTACAACGCATCCTCCGACAAGCAGGCATCGATGTGTTCCACTCAGCCCCCAGCAAACTCCAAGGACTTCTACATACCCACAAGGACAAACCGGACCCAAACAACAGAGCGGGAGTCTACCGGATCCCCTGTGAGTGCGGTAAGGTGTACATCGGCGAAACAAAACGCAACCTCCCCATCAGATTGAAGGAACACCGAGCACACGGCCGCAGAGGAGATTTCGAGAAGTCCGCCATTGTCAAGCACTCGCACATCAAGGACCACCAAATCGACTGGCAGGCAGCCCAACTCATCACACCCATCGACGCATGGCACCCCAGACGCATCAGAGAGGCCATCGAGATCGTCAAACACGACACTGTGCCACAGGACATCGGTTTCTTCATCAGCGACATTTGGCGACCTATACTACAGACTGAAGGATCTTCTATATCCAAAGTCCATAACCCACCCCAGACTGAGGGATCCCTATATCCTAAGTCAACCACCCTCCTTCCCTGTGCTTGTTAACAACTGATTCAGTTCAGTGAGCACACACTCCTCTCCCCCAACCCCTAGGATCCTAGTCTCATAGTCTCACAGTTTCCCGCCTGCGCGCCTCAACGAACTAATCCTCCAGCATCCATTCATGGGATGATCCTCCAGCAGTCTACTTAAGCAGCAGCATTTTCCAGAGTCCGGCATTCTCCTGAGGACGATCAGAGCACACTGATCGAAACGTCGAGTTGTACCCCCAGTTCTTTTCAGAACTAATTACTACTCAATTGAGATTCCACATGGTGTCACCGCAATTAGTCTTACTTATCATCCTCACCATGCAAAGCTACAAGTTTTACCTACATGACGTTGTTGCCCGCCCTTACCCATAATAGGTGGATGATCCTACATGACGTTGTTGCCCGCCCCTACCCATAATAGGTGGATGATCCTACATGTACATTACGTTTGTTTAAACTTTTTGTTCACTTTGTTTCTTTATTTTGGAGATTTCTTATTTTCTTATTTGTGTATTTTATACATTAATAATGATTTCAGCTATAGAAACTTATACATTTTATTCAAGACTTGACATTTTGTATTGCGTAAGAACTATACCATGTCTATCATGAGTTAGTACATTTAACGTAGCACTATGTGAATAATAACCATGGGTCTCATTTGCTATAGCAGTATATTGATTCGAGGTAAAATATGACAACAGTGCAAGTATGTCATCTTGATAGGACCTTACCTCCAATGGTAACCCATCGGCTCCAGTCACGTAGATCCAATCAGCCTCGTTGTCACTGTACTTTATTTTATATGACTGTGTCCAACAGGAACCATAGTAACTCCCTTGTGTGATGATGCCAGTGACTGTAACTGACTCCTCCAGGTCCACACGAATCCACGGGTTCTGATCTCTGTACGCTGCCAACCAGCCACCTGTACAAATAGAAGGATCAGATATCTACGGATTGCTGTATATTGGTTTAGTTCGGTTCTGTGTGGTTTTGATGAATATTTAGGGTATGAAATTTATTGAAACGAATATCGGAATTTTAAAATGATGAAAAAAAAACCTGATGGGAATACTCTATTCTCTCGTCACCGCACTATATATCGACCTATATATACACTCACGAGCCAAGGGGAAGCCTTATCACTTATTTGTATACAGATTTGAATGGGCATGGGAAACGGGAATTTCTGTTTCTTTTGAGGTTTTATGTTTGTTTTTGAACATATCGTTACAGCATCATCAAAATGATATCCAGCACATGAAATAATCAAAATTATGTCAAATTATCTTTTTAATTTATCAAACATTTCAATTGATTTGATTAACTCTGCATAGTTCATGCATATTGTGGCTTAAACATTTGAGCATCCATAGGATCCACTACATAACTTGATTAGACATAAATGTAACAGAACTTTGAAATGTTGTGTGCCCCCTCCCCGATTATATGGGGATGATCAAAACAAAAATATCGTTTCAACTTTATTTCTTGTAACCAAGGTGTAAGATTGAAGGTACACAACTGACAAAGATCTTCTTGGAAACAAAATATAAGTTTTATAGTTCTGGTTTATTCAGTATAAATCACACTACTATACTACCGTCAAAACGACAGTCATTACATCATTGCACGATTGACCTGAAATATAACGAAAGATTCCGAGTTAAAATAATGAAGTGGCCCATATTCAAAATATTGCAATCTGTTACAAATATCTACAATCTACAATGCATGAAAATCTTCATTATTCCCGAGTTTCAACTCTTTATAAAACTTGCTCAAATTATTCACTTCTTATTTTATACACCTTGCTTAGATTATTCACTTCGGAAAGAATGTCGAACCCAACCGCCACTTGTGCACAATGCCTAAACATTGTGTTTTGGGCAGACGACAAAAATGCCAGTATCTCACTGGATTTGCATGTATAGTGCTCACCATGTCCGAAATTTCATTTCCATTCCTCACTTGACTATACACTTCCCTCTCATTATTAAGTGTATCCTCGATCAGCTTTTAAAGGAAAATCTGTGATATTTTGTCATATTTGGACAGAAAAGTGGCAGTTGTATTTTACATTATTTCATTCTCTCCTTGCTCATCAGATTATTCAATTCTTATTTATTACATAATTCATTAACGTACGGGTAAAATTTAAAGGGCTGCTCACAAGAACAGGCACTTTTCCGATATTGCTCAATAGATAAATGGTTAGGATACATTCTGTTATATCATTATTTTATGTGTCTCAAAGTATCTGGCTCTAAATACATGCTGTGAAAATGCAAAATTGGTCAATCTCTAGTCAGGATTTTATACAATTAGAGTGTCGACCTTGGTCTTTCGTGAATAAACAATAAATACACATTAAAATTCAGTTGCGAGGACTTACCAGTAGTTCCTTACAGCTCATGCCTCATGATGAGATGCCCAAACTCTGAAGACGAGGGACAAGAACAACTTTTTTCTGGTGATACAAAATGCTCGCAAATTTGATGTGTTGGCTGCAAAAGTGGAAGTTGGAAATGACCACCACATGCTTGCAATCTCAACATGTAAACTACTGGAATGCGCAAAATCTATCGCAGCTTACATAACTTACATTGGGATAAAAAAAAGGCTTTTACATTGAATGCTTTGTGCAAATTTGACTACATACCACATGACATGTAGCGCATGGTTAACTTCAAACTAAAGAGGGCGCTGTATGGACATGTTATACCAAAATCTCAAGTACGGGTGCAATTTACAAAGAATTACATAATTTATATCTACAAGTGCCTGGCTGCATACCCTGAAGTCTGGCTGGTTACAATCACCCGAGTATTAAAGAAATTGCAAAATAATGGATATTGGCCTTACGTTTCGAAAATAGCAGGTTCTTTCTCAAAGGCAAAATGGGACGGAATACAAACAACATACATAAACGCAAGAGTGAACAGAAGTTAGTCACATGTAAAATGAACACAAAAGAAAAAGGTACAAAAAGCAGAGTCAGGTTGTGGTCCTAAGATCGGACAAAAGAGGGATTAAAGGAGTTCTTGGCTGAAAGAACAAAGCAAAAGATGAGTGAAAATGAAAGGGTCAGACAGAGAGAGTATAAAAAACAGACAAATAGACTAACAAGCAAACAAATGTAAAGACATGGATATAGATTGTTGAGAAAGAAAAATAGAAAATTAGTCATTCCCTTCCTGTATGTTGAGACCATGGGGGGCCGGGTGAATGGTGTGGATACACCTGCACCACATCTTTTCTCTGCTGATGAGATGGACCGCGACTTCCTGCAGTTACCAAGCGAATATAAAGGTGGGCCAGCACTTGAATCTACCTATAATGATTTCTTTTCTGACATGATTTTGAAGGGTATTGAGTGCTTGGTAACTGCAGGGAATTAATTGGTCCGTCTCATCAGTAAAAAGATGTGGATCCCGCGTATCAACACCACACCCATGGTCTCAACATATAGGACGGGAATGACTAATGATGATTCATTTTCTTCTCCACAGAATTTTTTACATTTATTTTTACATTGTTTTACTTTTATTTTGATGGTATAGTCTATCTGTCTGCCTTGTTTACTCCCGTCTGTCTCTGCTTTTCGCTAATCTATCTTTTCTTCCAGCCAAAAATCTATTCATGTGTAATCCATCTTTTGTCTGGTCCACTACCTAACTCTGATATTTGAATCTTTTTCTTTTGTGTGCATTTCACACCTGAAGTTCTCGGAAAGGGTTTTTATGTTTTCCTTTCGTTGCAATCGCCTAAAGGATGGTAACTTTTATTTCTCAATATCAATATCAAAGCCATATTCCGAACTGGAATTGGAATCAGTGAAGAATGATTTGTTGTACTTCGTCACGTTGACAAACAGACTCAATAACGAGCTTAGCATTTACGAGACATGTAGAGACCAGCTTTAGCTCAAGAGAATTAACAGTCTTTCTGTATCACCTCCCTCTGCCAATTTAACCATGTAAACAAAATTATTGGGATCAGGTTTACCAACAATCAGATATTTATCTGGAAGATAACTATCTTGGATCTTATTCCAACCCCTGGCATGGTTACGCATATAAAAATGATCACCGATGTTAGGATTTGCTTTACGATCATAAATCTGCTATTCTCCTTATTCTTATTTAGCTGCTGTTGATTTTTAGACCTTGCAAGTTGACAGGCTTTTTGCAATCTTCGTTGGTGTAAGAGAAACATTTTGATGAATGTGGTGTAGAATTTATATGCATAAGTCATCTCAGGAAGAAACCTACACTAACAATACTTTGCTGAAAGTTTCCACATAATTGTCCTAATAAATCTTTCACATTGAGCATTCACTTGAGGGTGGTATGCTGTTGTGTGAGATTTATTTATGTTGTATTAATACAGAGATGAGAAAATAAATTAGACTCAAATAGTCTTCCTGATCTGAATGAATTTTTACAGGTACAGTATACTTTAAAAACCACTCTTAAACCAAAACAGATGTTATTGTTTTAGCAGTGTGATCCTTTGTTGGTATGGCAATAGTGAACTTCATCAGTAATCACATTCTCTGTTCTGTCAGAAGTAAACTCTAAAAGCGTACTGTCAATGGCTATGACATTCAGAGGAGTACTTGCAACCAATTGACCAAGAGGGTTTCTGACTGCAGGTCTAGGAAGTTTAGCAACTGCACACTGCTCACAATTCCCAATCTACTTTTTAATGTCAGCATACATACTAGGCCAATAGCAGTGGGAATGAACTAAAGAGAGAGTTCTTTCTATACCCCGATGACCAAACTAGTCATGTAGACTTAAATGTGAGGATGGTTAGGCTTTAAAGATGAAGGCAATACAATCTGAGTCAAGCTTCCCTACTTTGGATCTTTGACTTTCCTATGAAGTACACCATTCACCAAAGAGAAACGTTTAATTTGAAAACCTTCATCACTTCGAAATCTTGGCTTTGTCCTTGACTCTACAATGACAATGAGCAATCATATCACTACTGTTTGCAGATCAGCCAATCATTATATCTGCAACATCAGCTGAATCCGAAAGTACATACATGTAGATGCTGACACCTGTCATGCTTCTATTAGAGCCCTCGTTACTTTCAAGATTAGATTATTGTAATTCAATTCTCAATAGACTGAAACAATCTGATATTCATAGATTACAGAAACTCTAAAACAATTAAAGCTTCCCATGTCAAATTCTCTTATCTAAAGCAGTTACACACTTCACCATTCATCATAAAGCTTCACTGGCTTCCAACTAATGTATAAAACAGCCATAAACATGTATAATGTTAAATCCAATCTATTCCCTACTTATATCTAATGCAATTGATCTCATGCCCAGGATCGAGGGGTGGTTTACAGTCTCGTGGTACATTTAATATTCTATGCACTTTTCAGAAAGCAAGTGACAAAGCATTTTCAAATGCTGGCCCAAGAATCTGACAATCCGCCAGTTCGCTAATCCGATTCTCTATTTCCTCTTTATGAGCACATTGTTGAATCAGTGTCAAATCTACCTATGCAGGGGATTGGTTGGTGAATATGAACCATCTACTGATAAGTCACAGCTAGGGATGGGGTCGAGTTTGATAATTTTAGCATTTCACTGGCCGAGCGCCTTCCTGGTTAGGTCTGACATTAGGTCTGACATTAGGTCTGACATTAGGTCTGACATTAGGTCTGACATTAGGTCTGACATTAGGTCTGACATTAGGTCTGACATTAGGTCTGACATTAGGTCTGACATTAGGTCTGACATTAGGTCTGACATGTAAGCCTACTCTGCAAATGCTGTAGTCTCAGTCCCAGACTGCATGGGGCTCAATCGCTAACATAAATGTATGGAGTGACGAGTGAGCATAATCAAATCCGACTGCGCCGTTAAGGACGAGACTACAAATCACGAGCTGGTGGCGAGCAGTAAACGTACCAATGGTACCGTAGTGTAAACAGCTTTAGCCCTACATGAGAAGAATAAACTTTAAGGTAAAGTCACATTATTCCTATTATATCGACCATTGACCATGTCGTCACAAAAGAACAAGCCGAATGTGCTTATTGTAAGCATAAATGTCAACACGACAAACTGAAAAATCATACGGAATCCAAACACCCAGGCCAAAAAGTTAAAAAGAAAGGATGGCAAGACAAAAATCATCACTTTTTAAAGTGCAGAAAGTACAAAACACCCGGGAGGGCATCGGCGATAGTGCAACGTCATTCCAGCCTTCCACTATCCATGACAGCGACGAAATTGAGCCGCGTGTCCTGGGAGGAGCATATCTCTGATGAAGATGAAGACCTGATGCAGATCCTTCTGGATAAAACCAAAGAATTTCCTACAGACCCTGCATTGTTTAACAAAGCGCCCGATTACTCCTGAGCTTATTGAAGCTACATTGTCTCATGGACCTTGTAAACCGGGATTAAATGACACTTTCAAGTTTGTTCGCAATGAAAAGGGGCTAGTGTTCAGCCGGGACTGGTATTTTCCTCAACTGAAAAAAATGAAATCATACTGTGAATGGCTTACATATTCATCCACTACTAATAGTGCTTACTGTTTCCCATGCTGGGGTTTTGCCAACAGAGGTAAAAAGGATTAAGAGTCCACATTTGATGAAAATGGGTTTCAAAATTGGAAAAAGGCAACGGAAAAATTCGAAACTCATGAACACACACCAGCACATTGTGAAGCTGTTCATCTGATGATGCAAGCAAAACAATGCTTGAAGTTAGGAAATACAGTCAAAGAAGAACAATTTCATATCCGTGAAAGACAGGTCAAGCAAAATCTCACTAAGCAAAACCTTGCCTTCCGAGGTCATCGTGAATCTTTCCCATCCACAAGACAAACTAACTATGAGCACTCATATGGGGGAAAGGTTCAGAATGAAGGCAACTTTTTTGAATTAGTAAAGCTGTTGCAGACGTCTTAACCTCTAGACCACCGAGCTTGCCCGATGACAATTGGCCGGCTAGAATCCCATATAGCAGCGGGTTCCGCGATATATAGGTTGGTGAAATTATTGCGTCGGGAGATAAACAATTGATTTAATTTTGCCCTACACCGATGTGTGTATAGCACTGTATACTCAGTGCTTTCCGAGTGTCTGTGAAAAACTACACAGGCAACTTGGGCGGATTCGAACCCACGACCTCCTGCTTACTAGTGCAGACGTCTTAACCTCTAGACCACCGAGCTTGCCCGATGACAATTGGCCGGCTAGAATCCCATATAGCAGCGGGTTCCGCGATATATAGGTTGGTGAAATTCATACAGTGCTATACACACGTCGGTGTAGGGCAAAATTAAATCAATTGTTTATCTCCTGACGCAAGAATTTCACCAACCTAATGTATATATATCGCGGAACCCGCTGCTATATGGGATTCTAGCCGGCCAATTGTCATCGGGCAAGCTCGGTGGTCTAGAGGTTAAGACGTCTGCACTAGAAAGCAGGAGGTCGTGGGTTCGAATCCCGCCCAAGTCGCCTGTGTAGTTTTTCAAAGACACTCGAAAAGCACTGGGCAAAATTAAATCAAAGGCTTTTTGCAATCTTCGTTGGTGTAAGAGAAACATTTTGATGAATGCGGTGTAGAAATATATGCATAAGTCATCTCAAGAAACTTAGACCAATAATGCTTTGCTGAATGTGTCCACAAAATTGTCCTAATAAATCTTTCACATTAAGCATTCCCTTGAGGGTGGTATGCTGTTGTGGAAGATTTATTGATGTTGTATGCTACAGAGATGAGAAATTAAATTAGACTCAAATTGTCTTCCTGATCTGAATGAATTATTACAGGTACACTATACTTTAAAAACCACTCTTTAACCAAAACAGATGTTTTAGCAGTCTGATCCTTTGTTGGTATGGCAATAGTGAACTTAGAAAACACATCAGTAGACTCTAAAAGCATACTGTCAATGGCTATGATCATTCAAAGGATTATACTTGCAACCAAATGACCAAGAGGGTTTCTGACTGCAGGTCTAGGAAGTTTATCAACTGCATACTGCTCACAATTCCCAATCTACTTTTTAATGTCAGCATACATGCTAGGCCAATAGCAGTGGGAATGAACTAAAGAGAGAGAGTTCTTTCTATACCCTGATGACCAAACTAGTCATGTAGACTTGTGAGGATGGTTAGGCTTTAAAGATGAAGGCAATACAATTTGAGTCAAGCTTCCCTACTTTGGATCTTTGACTTTCCTATGAAGTACACCATTCACCAAAGAGAAACGTTTAATTTGTCCCAACATAGTTTGTACCGTTCGAAATCCACCCTTTCACTGTCGTCTAGACAATCAAACCTTCAACATCACTTCGAAATCTTGGCTTTGTCTTTGACTCTACAATGACAATAAGCAATCATATGACAACTGTTTGCAGATCAGCCAATCATTATATCTGCAACATCAGCTGAATCCGAAAGTACATCGATGCTGACAACTGTCATGCTTGATCTATTAGAGCCCTTGTTACTTTCAAGATTAGATTATTGTAATTCAGTTCTCAATAGACTGAAACAATCTGATATTCATAGATTACAGAAACTCCAAAACAAAGCTTCCCATGTCAAATTCTCTTATCCAAAGCAGTTACACACTTCACCACTGATCAGCTTCACGACAGAATAATGGCGTCGGACGGAGAGGCACGCATGTTAGGAGCTCCCAGTTTTCTCAAGAATATCAATCCATTTATAAGGGAATCTCTCGAAACAGTCACTGTTTGTCAATCATCAACAAACGTGTAGCAATAAGCAAAGTTTCTTCGGACAAGCTGTTATCGAGCAGATCGAGATTCGTTGTTTAATTAATTAAGGAAGCAGTCTTGAGAAGCATCTTAAAGCTAGAGTGTTGAGCGGCATAGAACAATGCAACATTGACTATAATGCATGGGTAAGGACCCGTCCCTTGTGCCTAAAGCTAGAAGATCTTCTGAAGCCCTCACTGATGACTTGAAAGAACTTTACCTGTATTTGACGGATCATTGGCCTACTTTTCCTAAGAGCACACTCAGCTCCTGTTGTTTTGCTACACGTAAGCCTATAATTGAAAGTTGTACTTTACCCACTGGTTGCAAAGGACCAGATATTATGGTCAACACGGACAAAGTGCAGATTGGATCCTCTCCTTCGATCACCCTACAAAATATTTGGGATATTATTACTGAATTTAAATCTGAAGTGAAAAGTCTAAGGCAAGAGCTCAGAGACAATGCCCTGGGTGTATAGGGACTGACAAATTATCAGAAAATCACAAATCAAAAAAAAAAAAAATAGCCGCCAAAATCACTAACCTGGCAGTGGGGTCTATAGGTGACACAGAACTTTGTAACATGGATAAAGGAACCATTGATAAAATCTTCAGCAAACACAATGCTACACAAGACTCATGATCAATATCTTGTCATCCACCATTGTCTACTGATCTACACACTACATTGTCTACATCTTCACTCAAGTCAATCACAACCATCACTATGTCGAACCGCTTTGATGCACTTCAAATAGATGATGATCCCATTATCTCCTTTGACGAGGACGCCATTGCTGATAACAATAGATAGCTATAGATGAATATCGTCATAACCCTTTCAACCCCATTGTGCCATATTGGCTCAATATTGTATAGGCTATCTCTTGGGTACCGTGGTAGTCTTTTGGCACGCGAAAACAATTCTCATTTGTTCCCGGTGAGCCCCTGTGGCACGTTGGTAACACCTGTTTTAGGAAAATGTCAATAGCGCCCTCAATTGACAAGTGTTTTCTGATTGGCTGAAAAAGGACGCCTGCGAGCTTTTGCATGCCATTGATAGCTATGGACGCCGATCGAAGTGCACACATTTTGGAAGAAATCTTCGCAGATAGTGGGTCAGATATGTCTGTTGACGAGGATTCTACACCGGAATCGGATGATAGTGAAGAGGAATGCGTCCCGACATCATCATCATCATCGGAAAAGCCAAACTACCGGTCTGGTTGGTGTGAAACTAACGCATACACGAAGAAACCCATGCAATTCAGTGGAAACAGAGGAACTACTGAAGATTTGAGTAACTGTACACCTTTACACATTTTTCAACTGTACTTCTGTCAAGCCACCTGGGAGCTGATGGTGACGGAGACAAATCGATATGCTGAGCAAACTTTGCCTGCAAACCCAACCAATCGTCAGTCTGCTTGGACTCCAACAAATATTCCCGAAATGATGGCATTCGTGGCATTATTACTTTGCATGGGCATCAACAAAAGGCCTCGATACAGCATGCACTGGTCCATGTCGGATGTCCTTCGAAGTCCGGTATATCCGTCATCTATGTCCCGCAACAGATTCACTGCAATCCTTAGATTTTTTCACCTGGCCAACAACAGAGCTCAAGTCGACAGCCCTGCCGACAAACTGGCAAAACTTCGCCCTTTACTCGACATTGTACTGCCAACCTTTCTCAAAATATACAGCCCTGGACGAAACCTCTCACCAGACGAGAGTATGGTGAAGTTTAAAGGACGACTGAGCTTTAAGCAGTACTTGCCGCGAAAGGCCAACAAGTGGGGACTGAAATGCTTCTCTTTAAATGAGTCCGAATCCGGGTATACGTGTGCTTGGAAGATGTTCACAGGGTCTCGGCCAAGCACAGCAACAATTCAACCCTCCACTGTGCATGCTGCAACCATGGCAACACACCATCCATCCGTTCTTCATGCACCAGGCCAGGTTGTCTTGGATCTAGTGAAAGGACTGGTACACAAGGGTCATGTCATTTTCATGGATAATTGGTACAATAGCCCAGCTCTGGTCTCCAAGTTATCACAGCTAGGATTTGGAGTTTGTGGAACTGTGCGCTACACCACACAAGGAATTCCTGATTTTGCTCATCCCAAAAAGTTCCCAATGAAAAAAACAGAAGACCCCCAGTTTTATACAAAGGCAGGCCAACTTTGCGTCGTCTGGCAAGACACAAAGCGCGTAACTCTCTTGACAAATTACGGAAATTGCAGTGTCACCACTAAGCAGATTCGTAGTAAAAACAGTTTAACCGGACATCGCAAGATTAAAAAACCTTCTTTAGTTTGCGATTACAATAAATACATGGGAGGAACTGATCTGGCAGCACAAATTGTGCAGTATTACTCTCATCCGCACAGAACAATGAAATGGTGGAAAAGAGTATTCGTAAACATTCTTGACATCTGCTTTCTGAATGCTACTGTGGTATACAACACCATACCTACAAACCATCACCTTTCCAATTTGGATTTTAGGGTAAAGGTCATCGAAGGACTTTTATCCACCTGCAAGTACAACCCCGTACAGCATGCAAGCCAACTTCCATGTTCGTCCAGGCCCTTTTCATGTCAACACTATCCTGGAAAAAATGTCTGTAGCAAAAAACGTGACTGTGTTGTTTGCAGTACGAGGGCAAAGAGAACACAAACGCGTATGATCTGTAAACAGTGTAATAAGCCAATGTGTACGTGTTGTTCCCTGTTTTGAGAATTTTCATACCCAATGATCTGTCTGTGCCCAACTACTTTTGATTGTATGCATGTGATTTCATTTAATTCCCCCCTTCCCCCCCCCCCCGCTTCAATGTTGATGTGATGCACGCACACCGCAAGCCCAGATTTTCCAACATTGAACGGGGCTGAAGGGTTCAGGAATGGGTTCAAGTCCCTGTTCAGTCTTTTGCTCAAACAAAATAGATTAAACAATTGTACATTCAGTTTCCTTTCTGTATAAGTCACATAATACTTAATAAACCCCAATAACAGTGTTTTGCTATTTTAATGTAGGTCAACATAATTGGTCTTTTATTATAAAGTTGATTTCATGGCTGTGAGAGTAATTCATTATGACACCTATGTTAACAATAGAGAAATTGCCTTGCATTGTATCAACATGTGAGGGCGCTATACAATGAAACTTGCCAAAAGTCATGTGGTAACCAAGTAGACATGAAAAGAAATGAGTGTGGTACCCAAGGCATAATTGAATTTTTTTTCTTGGTACTGAAAAGGTTATACAGACCAAGAAGTTTCAAGACAGTGTGTAGTGGCCCGACGTAGCAGCATAGACGTCACACTTCTTGGTGACTCGATGGTAAAGAGGATTCAGGGACAGAAACTTAGTCGCATGAAATCTGTATCTGTTACTTCACGCCCTGGAGCTACAATTGAGGCTCAGTCAACATTAATCATGAACGGTGAAGTTAATCCCACTCCTACTATGAGCTCATTCTACATGTTGGCACAAATAATACCAGAGACAACCCTGAAACAATCTTGGCTAAACTGGTATCTCTCTGTGATAAGCGTTTCACTACAATATGGCGCAGAAGAAATTCAACATTAAGACAATCACCATTTCTTCAATCATTCACAGAGTTTCAACTAGTAAAAAGGATTTCTGAAGGATATCTGCTGCTAACAAGCTCATCAGGCAGTCCTGTGAGTATCAACATTGGGGTTTCATAAACAATAACAATATTGGTCATCGATTCATTGCTTGTGACGGTGTCCACCTTAACCACTCCGGCACTGTTGCCTTTGCTAGGAATGTCATTAGGCATCTGCAGGACATGCAGCCTGTCAGTCAAAGCCGTGCTACCAGCAGATATGACTGCCATTGAAAAACAAAAGGAAACTGCTACCCATTCCGTCAAACCCAAACTGAATACCATACGGCGGGACGAAAGGAGACTTGTTACTAAAAGGGAGGACAGAAATAATTTCAGACAGCACCCAAATTCATCTTGGGATTTTCATCACCGAGGCTGGAAATCACGCATGAAACATCAGCCGACGATGTCTCAAGTACCAGTACGGTCGATTCGCTCCCCAACTCGATTCTAAAGCTACAGTCCCACCACCCCGTTAGCGAGCCCGTTAGAGAGCCCGTTAGATGCCGGCAGAGCAAATACTTGTTGCCGGCCTGGTCACCGTGTATCAGCGCAGGACCACCGTGTAGCTGCGGCTCTTAACGCAGGTCAACGTAGGTCGCCGCCATGTAACGCCACATGCCGGCAACCGTCCCCGAAATTATAAAAATGTTTTATAATTGCGGGGGTGAACAACGAACTTTTGCTTGCCGCCTATTAACGCCTATTAACGCAGGTCTGCCCCCATCTAGCGAGGGTCTGCCGTTATCGTGCGAGGGTCCACCGCCTTCCAGCGTGTTGTTGCCGCCTTGTTGCGTGGTATGGCGCGGAACTCGAAAGAGATGGCATCAGGGAGGCATTACTGCGCTATGGGACGGCTGACCGACGCTAAGGGACGGCAGACCGACGCTATGGGACGGCATCTAGCGGGGCTGTTCCGTAGGTCTGCCGGCCTCTAACGCGCGTGCGCGGGCTGTTAGCGCCTGTTTGCCTCCCTCTGCGCAGTGCCAACGCCAATTAGCGTCTCTCTGCCGCCCGCTAGCGTGGGTCTGCCTCCCTCTAACGTGCTTGTAAGCCGGCTGTATACCGTTTGTATGCCGTGTATGTGGGACTGCAATGACAAATCAGGGCGTTAAGAGACGTTAATAGACGTTAACAGACGCTACACCACGGTCATTTTATTTCTTGATGCCGGCATCTAACGCCTCTCTGCGGCATATTAGCGGGGTGGTGGGACTGTAGCTTAAGAACTACATCGCAAGAAGAGACACCATCGATTTATGTGAACAATCCAAATCAAAATTTACATTGTTATTACAGTGAATTGGATAATGGTAGTCTTCTTCTTCTTCTTCTTCTTCTTCGGCTGTTCATCGATTTCGATGACAGTGTTTGAGAGGTTTAGTTTTAACAGGCTCGCTTGTGAGCCGTAAGGCCAGCTTTGGATCGACAGTGTCGTCCACATCGATCACAGATATATCTTGACTGGTCTGGCATGCAATGTCTGCGTTCATGAGCCCTTTCATACTCTTTCTGCCTCCTTTCTTCAATAGCTGTGACTGACTTCTTCACAATGCTGCACCATCTTTTTCGGTCCATGGCATCTCTTTCCCAGGTGTTGTCATTCATGGCAGTGTTCTTCATGTGTCGCTTGAGCACATCTTTGAAGCGCAGCTTCTGACCACCTTGCTTCCTCTTTCCTTCGCATAGCTCACCATAAAAGACTGCTTTTGGCAGGCGTTTGTCTGTCATTCTTCTAACGTGTCCAGCCCAACGCAGCTGAGAGGCTTTAATGATAGATTCTACACTGACTGTCTCAGCACGTTTGAGCACCTCTACATCTGGTATCTTCTCTTGCCACTTAATGTGCAATATTTGTCGCAGATGTCGGAGCTGTGTCCTGGTCAGCTTTTTGATGTGTTCTCGGTACAGTGTCAATGTTTCAGTTGAGTAGAACAGCACTATTGTACACTTTGATCTTAGTTGCTATTTTTATGTCATGACGAGACCACAGTCGCTTCTGAAGAGCACCAAAGGCTTTCGTGGCTGATTGGATCATCCTCTCAACTTCCAAGTCCGATGAGTTGGTGTCGTGGTCACGGCACTCCCTAAGTAAGTGAAAGACTCAGTGTTTTTCAAAGCTGTTCCATTGACCAATATGTCAGGTGGTTGTGCCCTGTTGGAATTACAGCGGGGAGGAGGAGGCTGGTATAGAAACTCAGTTTTTGAGACATTTATTTTCAGCCCAAATAGAGTGGCAGCAGATGAGAAATGGTCAGCAATTTCTTGCATAGCATCTGCATCAGTAGCGACCAGGGCCGAGTCATCTGCGTACAGGAGCTCTCTGACGGTAGTATCCCACGTATAAAAACAAAGGGTATTAAATTCGCTCATCTTAATATTCATAGCCTAGTCAGTAAGATTGATGAATTTCATATTTTACTTAAGCATAGACCTTTTGATGTTATTTGTCTGAACGAGACGTTGTGCGATTCCAGTATCTCATCTGTGTAGATGGTTTTTCCATAGTAAGAAAAGACAGAACCAGACATGGTGGTGGTGTAGCTATGTGTCTAATGATATTCATTTTACCAGACGACAAAATCTTGAATCGGAGGCATTAGAAAATGTATAGATTGAACTAAAGTATAATAGGAAATCTCCCATTCTGGTTGGTGCTTTTTATAGTCCACCGAGTGCGAATAATGATTTCTTTGACAAATTTGACATGGTTTTATCAACAGCCTCAATTGAGATAAAAGAATGTGTTTTATTAGGTGATTTTAACTGTAATTTTACTGATGGAGTGTCAAATGCTAATACTGATAACCTGAAATTTTATACTAATACGTATTGGTTTTCCCAGATTATCAAATCCCCAACTAGAGTCACCAGTCAAAGTCACATTGTCATTGATTTGATATTTGCAAATAATCCTGGTGTCTTTATTGATAATGGTGTATTTGTGATAATGTTTTTAATTATTCAGTTCGTTGTTTTAACTGTAAACCAATCTCTCAACAAGGTCATAAATATATGGGGTCTAGACCATTTAATAAACTGAATGTGCTAGATTTTAATAATGATTTAATTAATGTACATTGGGATGCCACTGATGACATGGATGATGTTGATTTAGCATGGCAAACCTGGTCTAATCTATTTATGGATATTGTGAATTTACATGTTCCACTCTGTAAAAAGAAAATTAGGCACAATGCTTGTCTGTGGATCACGGATGATATTGTTAAACTGATGAAAGAGCGTGATCAGATCCCTAAAGTTGCCGTCAAATACAACTGTCCGAACTTATGGCATAGCTACAGGTGTTTACAAAATAAAGTAACTCATAGGAAGCAGAAGCAAAAGTCTTACCACTACTGTGGTCTGATACTTGACAATGCGGGTAATAGCAGAAAAATCTCAAGTTACCTTAAAGAAGTTACCCCAAACCAAAGCCGTATCCTCCCCAATTCTGTTGAAGTCAATGGTTCAGATTGCAATGAGACAGAACTTATTGCTGACACATTTAACGATTTCTTTGTGAATTGTGCCAAGAAAGTTAGAGAATTTGCCTGTCATTGCATCTAACATGTACTCCGAGGAAGCCGATTATTCCTTAGAAAATAATTGTGTGTTTAATCTAATGCTCGTCTCACTGCTTTTGTTGAGAAAACTATCACTAATACGAATGTCAACAAATCTACCAGATGATCATATCAGCTGCCGTTTATTAAAAATTGCTTTGCCTTAATAACCAAGGTTATTAATTTGTCATAAATACACTCCTTAAGTCTGGTGATCAATACATCTGATGTAGGAAACTATTGTCCTATTTCTATCTTACCTGTTGTAAGTAATATTCTAGAACGGGCGGTTTGTGACCAGTTGTATGAGTGTCTTAATGAACAATAATGTATGCACTCCAATCAATCAGGATTTCGTCTATTGCATTCTACAAAAACTATTCTTGCCAAATTGGTCAATCAGTGAAGCAAGAATGTTGGGGGGGGGGATCTAACCAGAGTAGCTTTCAGACCTCCAGAAAGCTTTCGACACAATTAACCATGAGATCCTTCTTGTTAAACTGGGTTCACTAGGTTGTTCAACAAGTACTATGAAGTGGTTCGCTAGTTATTTGTCTGGTCGTACACAAAGAGTTTACTTGAACAAAACTTTTTCCAATCTCAGAGTGTTGTTAATGGTGTACCTCAGGGCTCCATTCTAGGTCCGCTTTTGTTTTCCATATATGTTAACACTATGCCTTCATCGATCAGTAATGGTATTGTTGACATGTATGCTGACGACACAACTCTCACAGTCAAAGGCAAGACAGCTAGTGAAGTTGAATGACAATTATTATCATTTGCTTTAGCTCAAATATCTAGTTGGTTGAATAAAAATCGTCTTGTTCATAACTGCAATAAAACCAATGTAATGATCATAGGATCTAGAGCAAAACTTATTGACATCACTGAATTCAAAGTAGAGGTAAATGGCATTTTACTTAAACGAGTTAATAAAACTAAATGTCTTGGAGTGATCATTGATGATGAATTGAAATGGAATGATCAAATAGACAAAGTTGTGAGTACTGTACAAGCTAAGTTGGGTATGTTGCGGTGAGTGAAACAATATATTCAGTTGACTCCGTCAAAATGCTTTATGATGCGTTTATTTTACCCCATTTTGATTACTGTTCGCAAATCTGGTCAGTAAGGTTCCACATGCACACCGAAAAGTTGTGTAAACTTCAAAACTGTGCGGCCAGATTAGTTCTAAGTAAAGGTTATGATACAATCCATCAAGTACATTATTTAATACATTGGGTTGGATGCCTTTACAAAAGCGATTCCTATACCTGCAATCAGTACTTATGTACAAATGTACCCATAATTTTGCCCTTTCTTACCTCACTGACGATATTATGAAAATCTCAGATATGCATAATTACACCACTAGACAAGCAACTGATGATAAACTATTTATTCCAAAGTTCAAAACAGAGTGTTTAAAACATAGCCCGTTTGTTACTGGAATAATTTAAGTAAAGCAACTAGATCAGCCCTCTCAGTTGCTTCTTTTAAGTCTGCGCTCAAGGTTGAAATTTTAAGTTGTAATTAGTTTTTGTTTATTAAGCAAAGATATATAAATATTTATTCTATTTTTTATGGTTTACATGTACTTTTTTTAAATTGTTTTTTTTTATGCAAGTTCGCCCCAAACAAGGCTAAAAGCCACTCTAGGTAAGGGGCTACAAGAAGAAATCATAGAAGATGAAAATAACTCAGGAGGACTGAAGGCAGGAATTGATATTCCTCTTAAAACTGTCTAGATTATAGGATGTAGGGAAACATGCACCAGGCAAGGATTTCCAAAGAGATGCAGTACGTGGAAAAAAGCTGCTGGCATAGCTCATTGTTCTACATCTCGGCAAAGCCAGAGTGTACGGGTGAGAACAAGCAGAAAGCCTGGTCTCACGCTTAAACACCCTGATAGGAGGAACCAGATCGGACACACCGGTGGCACATTTGCCATGAAAATATCTGTAGAAAAGACAGAGGCTGGCTACAAACCCACGGTGAGAAAGAGGTTGTAACGATGATCCCAACTCTTCACCAACAAGATTAACAATACGCTTATCTGCACTCCATCTAATAAAGATAAATGACAGGCAGAAGCTCCGGCCCAAATGTGACAACAGTACTCCATTAGGGGACGTATAGTTGTCTTATACAGGTAGAGAGTAGCATCAGGAGGTAAGAACTTCCGAGCTCGATAAAGACAACCAACTCGCATAGAAGCACTCTTTGCAATGCCTGAGATATACCTCTCCCAACTGGCTTTAGTGGAGATATCAAGTCCGAGAAGGCGAAAATCTGATACCTCAGGCAAAGTTAATGGACCCATATGAATGGATGGAAATGTATCATCTCTAGAGCGAGAAAGAGACAGTAGTTTAGTTTTCTTTGCGTTAAAGGTTACTAGCCAATCGTTCCCCCACCTTTACTAAGTGTATCAAGTAATGACCCATTTTTATATTTAGCTTGTTCATACACATGCCTTTTTTATTTTACTTTTATATTTTAACCACGTTGGTTTTATTTATAAATGAATATGTATTTGTTTCTTTAACATATTTTTAGATGTATTTATCTACATTTAGATGTATTTATATACATTTTGCCATGGTCGAGCGGTTTAGTGCATCGGATTTGTGTTCTGATGGCTGAGTCGTCAGAATGTGGGTTCGAATCCCAACCACAACTGTGGTGCTTGTGTCCTTGAGCAAGACACTTTACCATAATTGCTTCTCTCCACCCAGGGGTAAATGGGTACCTGTGAGGGCAGAGTTGGTTGTTGTGTTTGATTAGCCCATATGCGTTGTAATGGCAGCAATTGAGCTCTATACTCCCCAGGGAGCCGAGATGGTTTCAGGAATGATTTATGAGCCCGATGAGCAAGGGTAATAATGTAATGCGCCTTGAGCACCAGTTTGGTGGATACGTGCGCTATATAAGTCCACATTATTATTATTATTATTATTATATTAATTTTACTTTTTTAATTCTTGTTATTCTCAGGGCCCAGTGGAAGACCACACTTTATGTGAACGGGTTACCCTGGTAAAAGGTCAGAAATTAATAAATAAATAAATAAACTGGCTTCTGACTAATGTATAAAACAGCCTTAAACATGTATAATGTTAAATCCAATCTATTCCCTACTTATACATGTGTATATCTAATACAGTTGATCTCAGCATCTCAGGAGGGGTGGTTTATGGTCTCGTGGTATATTTAATATTCTATGCACTTTTCAAAAAGCAGGTGATGAAGCATTTTCATTTGCTGGCCCAAGAAACTGGAATTCAATCCAACATTCAGTTCGCCAATCCAATTCTATAGTTCTGTTCAAATCTTTGTTAAATATTATCTATTTCCTCTTTAACAGTACGTTGTTGAATCATTGTCAAATCTATCTATGCAGGGGATTGTTTGGTCAATATGAACCCTCTACTGACAAGTCACAGCTAGGGATGGGGTCGAGTTTAAATATTTTGGCATTTCACTGGCAGAGCGCCGTCCTGGCTAGGTCTAACATTGCAATTATCCTATGGTCTGTTCTTTTTTATTTTGTATTTTCTAACTTGTGGTTGCTTATCCTTTGAGCACTTTGTAACCTTCGGAAAAGGTGCTTTACAAATGCAAATATTATTATTACAAAGTGACCCCCACAGAAATTTTCAGACAAACTGGAACAGAAAAAAATAACCATTTATTTATACAGAATACTTGTTTTTATACCACAATGTGATCTGCTTCTCATTATTTTATATTATGGAAGGTGTGGTGATGCCGACGGTGCCAGCTTGGCTGAGTCTCATTCATGTATAGTTTACGCTTGTGTGGCGTGTTCACCTTCTGACATGTAGGCCTACTCCACAAATCCTATAGTCTCAGTCCCAGACTGCATGGGGCTCAATCGCTAACATAAATATATGGAGTGACGAGTGAGCATAATCAAATCTGGCTGTGCTGCTAAGGACGAGACTACAAATCATGTGCTGGTGGCAAGCAGTAGACGTACCAACGGTACCGTAGTGCAAACAGCTTTAGCCCTACATGAGAAAAATAAATTTAAAATAAGGTAAAGTCACATTAGTCCTATTATATCGACCACTGACCATGTCGTCTCAAACAGAACAAGCCGAATGTGCTTACTGTAAGCATAAATGTCAACGTGACAAACTGAAAAATCATACAGGATCCAAACACCCAGGACAGAAAGTTAAAGAGAAAGGATGGCAAGACATATATTATCACTTTTTAAATGGCAGAAAGTACGTCATTCCAGCCTTCCACGAGCCATGATCATAGCAACGAAATTGAGCCGCACGTGAAGGCCTGTCTCTGGACAAAGACATGACCGATGCAGATCCTGAGACTGACATTGGCTCGGACGTTGGTCAAACATTGGTGTGAAGCCTCTTCTGGATAAAACCAAAGAATTCCCTACAGACCCTGCATTGTTAACAAAGCGCCCGATTACTCCTGAGCTATAATGTCTCATGGACCTTGTCAACCGGGATTAAATGACACAAAGGGGCGAGCGTTCCGCTGGGACTGGTATTTTCCTCAACAAAAAACAAACAAAAAATGGTATAAAATCATATCGTGAATGGCTTACATATTCATCAACTTCAAATAGTGCTTATTGTTTCCCATGCTGGGGTTTTGCCAACAGAGGTAAAAAAGATTACGAGTCCACATTTGATGAAAATGGGTTTCAAAATCGGAAAAAGGCAACGGACAAATTCAAAACTCATGAACACACACCAACACATTGTGAAGCTGCTCATCTGATGATGCAAGCAAAACAACGCTTGAAGTTAAGAAAAACAGTCAAAGAAGAACAATTTCATACCCATGAAAGACAGGTCAAGCAAAATCTCACTAAGCAAAACCTTGCCTTCCGCGGTCATCGTGAATCTTTCCCATCCACAAAACAAACTAACTATGAGCAATCATGTACGGGGAAAGGTTCAGAATGAAGGCAACTTTCTTGAATTAGTAAAGCTGTTGTCAAAATACGATGGCATTTTAGCTCACCATAGTGCAACAACACCAAAGAATGCAAATTACCTCATCAGTCCACATATCCAAAACGAATTCATTGACACACTGGGAGGAAATGTTAGATCACAGATTATAAGTGAAGTAAAAAATGTGCATTACTATGGTGTCATACTGGATTCTACAATTGATATGTCACATAATGACCAATTTTCATTTTGCTTGCACTATGTGGACGAGCAATTCAGTATCCAAGAGAGTGATTCTAAGACACTGTTTAACACTCGAAAGAAAACTCTTACACATTTAGGGCTTGATATCCAACTGATAAGATCTCAGTCATATGATGGTGCTGCTAATGTGTGAGGTCATATTTCTGGGTTACAGACTAGAGTTAAAGAAGTGAATAAGAATTCCTTATATGTACATTGTTGTGCACAAAACCTAAACTTGGTTCTTGCAGATGTCTGTGGTAACTGTACCGAAGCAGTCGCTTTTTTCGGTACGATTCATAAGGTGTACACATTTTTCTTACTCCAAGTCAACCTCGATTGATTTACTTAGAAAGTGCTCAAGAAAAGTTAAACATGGAGAAGACAACATTACAACGCCTTTGTGAAACTAGATGGTATTGTAGACATGACAATAAAAGCACTCAAAACATCGTACACTGTGCTGCTGTTAGCCTTAGAAGATATTGTAGAGAACAAAACGTGCCCAGAAACAAAAGCTAAAGCTGGAGGTTTTACTGGAATTCTTCAGCAAATTTGAATTTGTTATCATGACTGACATTTGGTTCAAAGTTCTTTGCGAAATGAACACTGTTTTCGAGTATTTGCAGCAAACTTCTTTGCATCTTGTAATGGCAAGTACTCTGATAGATTCAGCAATTGAAAATTGCAGACTGGAAATCAGCTAATGTTGTCCCTTTGTTTAAGACTGGTGACCCTCATGTTATGTTGAACTACAGACCAATCTCTCTTTGTTCAGTCGTTGGTAAAATCCTGGAAAAAATAGTCTCTACTCAACTTGTTAATCACATGTATAGAGGGGGTATAATCTCACATTGTCAACATGGTTTTTTGCCGAAACGTTCGTGTGTCACACAACTGACTTCGCTTTTTGATAATTGGGCAGGTATTTTGGACACCCCAAAACCTCCGCGTATTGACGCAATCTTTTTAGACTGGTCTAAAGCCTTCGACCGTGTGAGTCACCATGTTCTTATGCAAAAACTGCATAAATATGGCGTTTGTGGTCCAATGCTGGAGTGGTTTCGGTCTTATCTCAGCAATAGGTCTCAACAGGTTCAATTTAGGGGTTCAGTTTCTGATTGGGCTGCAGTGCATTCTGGTGTGCCACAGGGTCAGTCCTCACCTTTATTATTCAATATTTTTGTTTTTGATCTTCCTTTCTGTGTGCAATCAAATCTGAGACAGTATGCGGATGATACTGTGCTGTATAGGGTTATCAGAAACCGGGATGACGAGTTGGCACTCCAGAATGACCTGCAGCACATAGGCACTTGGTGTGAATTAAATCATATGATGCTGAACTCAAAGAAATGTAAACTTATGACTGTTACTCGCTCTAGAAATCCTCCTAAACCTATTTATAACATCGGTTCTCAAATACTACAAAATGTTGACAGCTATAAGTATCTTGGTCTCATCATATCGAGGGATTTAAGTTGGAAACAACACATAAACAGTATTGCCTCCAAAGCTACTCGGCTCAATGGTTTCTTGGGGAGGGTAATTAAATCTAGAAACACTAAAATTCTTACTACATTATACTGTTCTATAAGTAGGCCTTTACTAGAGTATGCAGCACCTGTATGGTGCCCTGCTTTATCTACCCAGCAGGACACATTGGAAAAGGGTTCAGAGGCGATTTACTCGTTTTTGTCTAGGCTTACCTAGAAGGGCTTTGTTTAACTCTGACAGGGAAATGTGCTATACAGACCGCTGCTTTCAATTGGGCCTCCCATTGTTAAATAACAGGATTCATTTTCTTGCCATTTTGTTTGTTGTTAAATGCTTACACAACAAGTTTGATTTACCTATTGATAACATTGTTGTTGTTAACCCTAGACACTCTAATGTTGTTAAATTTCAACACCAAAGGGCGAGGACAAATGCAGCGCATCACTCTCTTTTTAACCGTTTTCCCAGGCTGTGGGATGCTTTGCCCTCGGAAGTCAAAGATGCCATTGTTTTTAGCCTTAGCTCATTTACTAAATTACTCAGAGATCATTTGCTGGTGCCAGGTTCAGGGGTAGCTATGACAGAAATTAAATAACTTTTTATCTTTTGAATTTTTTTTTTTGGATTTTTTTTTAGTACTTTTATATATATATATCACATTTCTATCTCTTTTTTTTATAGTGCAATTTTAATTGTCTTCTTTTGTGGTTTTATGTATTGTCTAATGGCAGTCGGAAAACAACTCGATAGTAATTAAGTTTACTTTTTTGTAATCCTTCAGGTGTGCCATTTGTCCTGTCTTTAAAATGTTTATTGTCTAATCAATTTGTGTATATTTATTAATTCTTGCCTCTTGTTTAATATGTATTTGATTTATAATGTCTGTATTTTAATGTTTTTACCTGAGAAATTAATAAATGAAATGAAATGAAATGAAACTTCAAATAGTGCTTATTGTTTCCCATGCTGGGGTTTTGCCAACAGAGGTAAAAAAGATTACGAGTCCACATTTGATGAAAATGGGTTTCAAAATCGGAAAAAGGCAACGGACAAATTCAAAACTCATGAACACACACCAACACATTGTGAAGCTGCTCATCTGATGATGCAAGCAAAACAACGCTTGAAGTTAAGAAAAACAGTCAAAGAAGAACAATTTCATACCCATGAAAGACAGGTCAAGCAAAAATCTCACTAAGCAAAACCTTGCCTTCCGCGGTCATCGTGAATCTTTCCCATCCACAAACAAAACTAACTATGAGCAATCATGTACGGAAAAAGGTTCAGAATGAAGGCAACTTTCTTGAATTAGTAAAGCTGTTGTCAAAATACGATGGCATTTTAGCTCACCATAGTGCAACAACACCAAAGAATGCAAATTACCTCATCAGTCCACATATCCAAAACGAATTCATTGACACACTGGGAGGAAATGTTAGATCACAGATTATAAGTGAAGTAAAAAATGTGCATTACTATGGTGTCATACTGGATTCTACAATTGATATGTCACATAATGACCAATTTTCATTTTGCTTGCACTATGTGGACGAGCAATTCAGTATCCAAGAGAGTGATTCTAAGACACTGTTTAACACTCGAAAGAAAACTCTTACACATTTAGGGCTTGATATCCAACTGATAAGATCTCAGTCATATGATGGTGCTGCTAATGTGTGAGGTCATATTTCTGGGTTACAGACTAGAGTTAAAGAAGTGAATAAGAATTCCTTATATGTACATTGTTGTGCACAAAACCTAAACTTGGTTCTTGCAGATGTCTGTGGTAACTGTACCGAAGCAGTCGCTTTTTTCGGTACGATTCATAAGGTGTACACATTTTTCTTACTCCAAGTCAACCTCGATTGATTTACTTAGAAAGTGCTCAAGAAAAGTTAAACATGGAGAAGACAACATTACAACGCCTTTGTGAAACTAGATGGTATTGTAGACATGACAATAAAAGCACTCAAAACATCGTACACTGTGCTGCTGTTAGCCTTAGAAGATATTGTAGAGAACAAAACGTGCCCAGAAACAAAAGCTAAAGCTGGAGGTTTTACTGGAATTCTTCAGCAAATTTGAATTTGTTATCATGACTGACATTTGGTTCAAAGTTCTTTGCGAAATGAACACTGTTTTCGAGTATTTGCAGCAAACTTCTTTGCATCTTGTAATGGCAAGTACTCTGATAGATTCAGCAATTGAAAATTTGAAACAGCAAAGATCAAGCCAAGTCTTTGATGATATTTTGAAGGAAGTACGTGCCACAGCCACAATCGAAGGGGTGTCTACTGAATTCAAGACCACCAGATAGAGTGTGCAAACGCAGACGCATGCCTGGTGAGATGGCTCATGATGAGCCAATAACAGATCCTGTTCATAAGTTTAGGGTTACTGTATTCTTCAAGATTTCTCTTTCGGAGTGTCGTGGCCGAGCGGTCTAGCTTACCGGACTCAAGTTCTGGTGTTAGCAGCAGAATGTGGGTTCGAATCCCGGCTGTGACACTTGTGTCCTTGAGCAAGACACTTAACCATAATTGCTTATAGGGGCAGAGGCAGTTTAACAACTGCCTTGTTCTGGACTAGTTACACTCTTAAAACTGAAGTGTTAAAATGTAACCCTTTGTAAGTGTAGCATTCTGTTCAACCCTTCAAGTGTTATATGAGCAGGTAACACCCCAATGATGTCATACTAACACCCACAAGCCAAGTGTAATCCTAACACTTTTGCTGTGGTGTTGAATTCTAATAACCATTCGCCGAGTTTACTTGTAACACTTTTCCTGTCATTTCATTTTCTTAGGAATTGCGTTCAGGTAGCTTCCCAAGTTTGACCCAGTGAGCTTCCCGGATGAGCCCAAAGCAAACTAAACAGACGACATACACACTCTCGTGATGTGTGGTATTAATGTCAGGTCACCATAAAATGATTGCGGACATTTAATTTTGTTTACCTTATTAATATATTCGGGACGAGACGTGTGGGACATGGGGTATAAAATAGATGTAAAAATAACCCAACGTACAACCAAAAGCAGCACCTAATAATTAACTGTTGACATTAAAATTAAAAGTAGTTATCTATACTGAAATAGCCGTGAAATTGTACTTCTTGTCCTAATAGGGGGCGTCATCAATACGTGTCGAGAGTGACGTCCATTGGTCGAGTAACCCATTCTCCCCAGGTCGGCCCGACAATGACGTCGAGCCT
>CM055819.1:55312536-55332714 GCA_029582265.1 Zoroaster sp. YZ-2022 | reverse complement strand
AGATATTTTCATGGCAAATGTGCATTGCCAGTGTGTCCGATCTGGTTCCTCCTATCAGGGTGTTTAAGCGTGAGACCAGGCTTTCTGCTTGTTCTCACCCGTACACTCTGGCTTTGCCGAGATGTAGAACAATGAGCTATGCCAGCAGCTTTTTTCCACGTACTGCATCTCTTTGGAAATCCTTGCCTGGTGCATGTTTCCCTACATCCTATAATCTAGACAGTTTTAAGAGGAATATCAATTCCTGCCTTCAGTCCTCCTGAGTTATTTTCATCTTCTATGATTTCTTCTTGTAGCCCCTTACCTAGAGTGGCTTTTAGCCTTGTTTGGGGCGAACTTGCATAAAAAAAAACAATTAAAAAAAAGTACATGTAAACCATAAAAAATAGAATAAATATTTATATATCTTTGCTTAATAAACAAAAACTAATTACAACTTAAAATTTCAACCTTGAGCGCAGACTTAAAAGAAGCAACTGAGAGGGCTGATCTAGTTGCTTACTTAATTATTCAGTAACAAACGGGCTATGTTTTAAACACTCTGTTTTGAACTTTGGAATAAATAGTTTATCATCAGTTGCTTGTCTAGTGGTGTAATTATGCATATCTGAGATTTTCATAATATCGTCAGTGAGGTAAGAAAGGGCAAAATTATGGGTACATTTGTACATAAGTACTGATTGCAGGTATAGGAATCGCTTTTGTAAAGGCATCCAACCCAATGTATTAAATAATGTACTTGATGGATTGTATCATAACCTTTACTTAGAACTAATCTGGCCGCACAGTTTTGAAGTTTACACAACTTTTCGGTGTGCATGTGGAACCTTACTGACCAGATTTGCGAACAGTAATCAAAATGGGGTAAAATAAACGCATCATAAAGCATTTTGACGGAGTCAACTGAATATATTGTTTCACTCACCGCAACATGCAACTTAGCTTGTACAGTACTCACAACTTTGTCTATTTGATCATTCCATTTCAATTCATCATCAATGATCACTCCAAGACATTTAGTTTTATTAACTCGTTTAAGTAAAATGCCATTTACCTCTACTTTGAATTCAGTGATGTCAATAAGTTTTGCTCTAGATCCTATGATCATTACATTGGTTTTATTGCAGTTATGAACAAGACGATTTTTATTCAACCAACTAGATATTTGAGTTAAAGCAAATGATAATAATTGTCATTCAACTTCACTAGCTGTCTTGCCTTTGACTGTGAGAGTTGTGTCGTCAGCATACATGTCAACAATACCATTACTGATCGATGAAGGCATAGTGTTAACATATATGGAAAACAAAAGCGGACCTAGAATGGAGCCCTGAGGTACACCATTAACAACACTCTGAGATTGGAAAAAGTTTTGTTCAAGTAAACTCTTTGTGTACGACCAGACAAATAACTAGCGAACCACTTCATAGTACTTGTTGAACAACCTAGTGAACCCAGTTTAACAAGAAGGATCTCATGGTTAATTGTGGTTAATTGAGAGGATGATCCAATCAGCCACGAAAGCCTTTGGTGCTCTTCAGAAGCGACTGTGGTCTCGTCATGACATAAAAATAGCAACTAAGATCAAAGTGTACAATAGTGCTGTTCTACTCAACTGAAACATTGACACTGTACCGAGAACACATCAAAAAGCTGACCAGGACACAGCTCCGACATCTGCGACAAATATTGCACATTAAGTGGCAAGAGAAGATACCAGATGTAGAGGTGCTCAAACGTGCTGAGACAGTCAGTGTAGAATCTATCATTAAAGCCTCTCAGCTGCGTTGGGCTGGACACGTTAGAAGAATGACAGACGAACGCCTGCCAAAACAGTCTTTTATGGTGAGCTATGCGAAGGAAAGAGGAAGCAAGGTGGTCCCGGCTGCGCTTCAAAGATGCTCAAGCGACACATGAATAACACTGCCATGAATGACAACACCTGGGAAAGAGATGCCATGGACCGAAAAGATGGTGCAGCATTGTGAGAGAAGTCAGTCACAGCTATTGAAGAAAGGAGGCAGAAAAGAGTATGAAAGGGCTCATGAACGCACATTGCATGCCAGACCAGTCAAGATATATCAGCGATCGATGTGGACGACACTGTCGATCAAAGCTGTTGCCACGGCTCACAAGCGAGCCTGTTAAAACTAAACCTCTCAAACACTGTCATCGAAATCGATGAACAGCCGAAGAAGAAGAAGAAGAAGAAGAAGACTACCATTATCCAATTCACTGTAATAACAATGTAAATTTTGATTTGGATTGTTCACATAAATCGATGGTGTCTCTTCTTGCGATGTAGTTCTTAAGCTACAGTCCCACCACCCCGCTAATATGCCGCAGAGAGGCGTTAGATGCCAGCATCAAAATAAAATGACCGTGGTGTGGCGTCTGTTAACGTCTATTAACGTCTCTTAACGCCCTGATTTGTCATTGCAGTCCCACATACACGGCATACAAACGGTATACAGCCGGCTTACAAGCACGTTAGAGGGAGGCAGACCCACGCTAGCGGGCGGCAGAGAGACGCTAATTGGCGTTGGCACTGCGCAGAGGAGGCAAACAGGCGCTAACAGCCCGCGCACGCCTCGTTAGAGGCCGGCAGACCTACGGAACAGCCCGCCAGATGCCGTCCCATAGCGTCGGTCTGCCGTCCCTTAGCGTCGGTCAGCCGTCCCATAGCGCAATAATGCCTCCCTGATGCCATCTCTTTCGAGTTCCGCGCCATACCACGCAACAAGGCGGCAACAACACGCTGGAAGGCGGTGGACCCTCGCACGATAACGGCAGACCCTCGCTAGATGGGGCAGACCTGCGTTAATAGGCGTTAATAGGCGGCAAGCAAAAGTTCGCCGTTCACCCCCGCAATTATAAAACATTTTTATAATTTCGGGGACGGTTGCCGGCATGTGGCGTTACATGGCGGCGACCTACGTTGACCTGCGTTAAGAGCCGCAGCTACACGGTGGTCCTGCGCTGATACACGGTGACCAGGCCGGCAACAAATATTTGCTCTGCCGGCATCTAACGGGCTCGCTAACGGGGTGGTGGGACTGTAGCTTTAGAATCGAGTTGGGGAGCGAATCGACCGTACTGGTACTTGAGACATCGTCGGCTGATGTTTCATGCGTGATTTCCAGCCTCGGTGATGAAAATCCCAAGATGAATTTGGGTGCTGTCTGAAATTATTTCTGTCCTCCCTTTTAGTAACAAGTCTCCTTTCGTCCCGCCGTATGGTATTCAGTTTGGGTTTGACGGAATGGGTAGCAGTTTCCTTTTGTTTTTCAATGGCAGTCATATCTGCTGGTAGCACGGCTTTGACTGACAGGCTGCATGTCCTGCAGATGCCTAATGACATTCCTAGCAAAGGCAACAGTGCCGGAGTGGTTAAGGTGGACACCGTCACAAGCAATGAATCGATGACCAATATTGTTGTGTTTATGAAACCCCAATGTTGATACTCACAGGACTGCCTGATGAGCTTGTTGGCAGCAGATATCCTTCAGAAATCCTTTTACTAGTTGAAACTCTGTGAATGATTGAAGAAATGGTGATTGTCTTAATGTTGAATTTCTTCTGCGCCATATTGTAGTGAAACGCTTATCACAGAGAGATACCAGTTTAGCCAAGATTGTTTCAGGGTTGTCTCTGGTATTATTTGTGCCAACATGTAGAATGAGCTCATAGTAGGAGTGGGATTAACTTCACCGTTCATGATTAATGTTGACTGAGCCTCAATTGTAGCTCCAGGGCGTGAAGTAACAGATACAGATTTCATGCGACTAAGTTTCTGTCCCTGAATCCTCTTTACCATCGAGTCACCAAGAAGTGTGACGTCTATGCTGCTACGTCGGGCCACTACACACTGTCTTGAAACTTCTTGGTCTGTATAACCCTTTCAGTACCAAGACAAATTTTTCAATTATGCCTTGGGTACCACACTCATTTCTTTTCATGTCTACTTGGTTACCACATGACTTTTGGCAAGTTTCATTGTATAGCGCCCTCACATGTTGATACAATGCAAGGCAATTTCTCTATTGTTAACATAGGTGTCATAATGAATTACTCTCACAGCCATGAAATCAACTTTATAATAAAAGACCAATTATGTTGACCTACATTAAAATAGCAAAACACTGTTATTGGGGTTTATTAAGTATTATGTGACTTATACAGAAAGGAAACTGAATGTACAATTGTTTAATCTATTTTGTTTGAGCAAAAAAGACTGAACAGGGACTTGAACCCATTCCTGAACCCTTCCAGCCCCCCCCCCCCCCGTTCAATGTTGGAAAATCTGGGCTTGCGGTGTGCGTGCATCACATCAACATTGAAGCGGGGAAAAAATGAAATTAAATGAAATCACATGCATACAATCAAAAGTAGTTGGGCACAGACAGATCATTGGGTATGAAAATTCTCAAAACAGGGAACAACACGTACACATTGGCTTATTACACTGTTTACAGATCATACGCGTTTGTGTTCTCTTTGCCCTCGTACTGCAAACAACACAGTCACGTTTTTTGCTACAGACATTTTTTCCAGGATAGTGTTGACATGAAAAGGGCCTGGACGAACATGGAAGTTGGCTTGCATGCTGTACGGGGTTGTACTTGCAGGTGGATAAAAGTCCTTCGATGACCTTTACCCTAAAATCCAAATTGGAAAGGTGATGGTTTGTAGGTATGGTGTTGTATACCACAGTAGCATTCAGAAAGCAGATGTCAAGAATGTTTACGAATACTCTTTTCCACCATTTCATTGTTCTGTGCGGATGAGAGTAATACTGCACAATTTGTGCTGCCAGATCAGTTCCTCCCATGTATTTATTGTAATCGCAAACTAAAGAAGGTTTTTTAATCTTGCGATGTCCGGTTAAACTGTTTTTACTACGAATCTGCTTAGTGGTGACACTGCAATTTCCGTAATTTGTCAAGAGAGTTACGCGCTTTGTGTCTTGCCAGACGACGCAAAGTTGGCCTGCCTTTGTATAAAACTGGGGGTCTTCTGTTTTTTTCATTGGGAACTTTTTGGGATGAGCAAAATCAGGAATTCCTTGTGTGGTGTAGCGCACAGTTCCACAAACTCCAAATCCTAGCTGTGATAACTTGGAGACCAGAGCTGGGCTATTGTACCAATTATCCATGAAAATGACATGACCCTTGTGTTCCAGTCCTTTCACTAGATCCAAGACAACCTGGCCTGGTGCATGAAGAACGGATGGATGGTGTGTTGCCATGGTTGCAGCATGCACAGTGGAGGGTTGAATTGTTGCTGTGCTTGGCCGAGACCCTGTGAACATCTTCCAAGCACACGTATACCCGGATTCGGACTCATTTAAAGAGAAGCATTTCAGTCCCCACTTGTTGGCCTTTCGCGGCAATTACTGCTTAAAGCTCAGTCGTCCTTTAAACTTCACCATACTCTCGTCTGGTGAGAGGTTTCAAATCCAGGGCTGTATATTTTGAGAAAGGTTGGCAGTACAATGTCGAGTAAAGGGCGAAGTTTTGCCAGTTTGTCAGCAGGGCTGTCGACTTG
This sequence comes from Zoroaster sp. YZ-2022, assembly GCA_029582265.1. Taxonomy (NCBI): domain Eukaryota; kingdom Metazoa; phylum Echinodermata; class Asteroidea; order Forcipulatida; family Zoroasteridae; genus Zoroaster; species Zoroaster sp. YZ-2022. The sequence continues at coordinate 55,327,167 of CM055819.1, read as the reverse complement.
AGCTCTGTTGTTGGCCAGGTGAAAAAAATATAAGGATTGCAGTGAATCTGTTGCGGGACATAGATGACGGATATACCGGACTTCGAAGGACATCCGACATGGACCAGTGCATGCTGTATCGAGGCCTTTTGTTGATGCCCATGCAAAGTAATAATGCCACGAATGCCATCATTTCGGGAATATTTGTTGGAGTCCAAGCAGACTGACGATTGGTTGGGTTTGCAGGCAAAGTTTGCTCAGCATATCGATTTGTCTCCGTCACCATCAGCTCCCAGGTGGCTTGACAGAAGTACAGTTGAAAAATGTGTAAAGGTGTACAGTTACTCAAATCTTCAGTAGTTCCTCTGTTTCCACTGAATTGCATGGGTTTCTTCGTGTATGCGTTAGTTTCACACCAACCAGACCGGTAGTTTGGCTTTTCCGATGATGATGATGATGTCGGGACGCATTCCTCTTCACTATCATCCGATTCCGGTGTAGAATCCTCGTCAACAGACATATCTGACCCACTATCTGCGAAGATTTCTTCCAAAATGTGTGCACTTCGATCGGCGTCCATAGCTATCAATGGCATGCAAAAGCTCGCAGGCGTCCTTTTTCAGCCAATCAGAAAACACTTGTCAATTGAGGGCGCTATTGACATTTTCCTAAAACAGGTGTTACCAACGTGCCACAGGGGCTCACCGGGAACAAATGAGAATTGTTTTCGCGTGCCAAAAGACTACCACGGTACCCAAGAGATACCGGTAGCCTATACAATATTGAGCCAATATGGCACAATGGGGTTGAAAGGGTTATGACGATATTCATCTATAGCTATCTATTGTTATCAGCAATGGCGTCCTCGTCAAAGGAGATAATGGGATCATCATCTATTTGAAGTGCATCAAAGCGGTTCGACATAGTGATGGTTGTGATTGACTTGAGTGAAGATGTAGACAATGTAGTGTGTAGATCAGTAGACAATGGTGGATGACAAGATATTGATCATGAGTCTTGTGTAGCATTGTGTTTGCTGAAGATTTTATCAATGGTTCCTTTATCCATGTTACAAAGTTCTGTGTCACCTATAGACCCCACTGCCAGGTTAGTGATTTTGGCGGCTATTTTTTTTTTTTTGATTTGTGATTTTCGGATAATTTGTCAGTCCCTATACACCCAGGGCATTGTCTTTGAGCTCTTGCCTTAGACTTTTCACTTCAGATTTAAATTCAGTAATAATATCCCAAATATTTTGTAGGGTGATCGAAGGAGAGGATCCAATCTGCACTTTGTCCGTGTTGACCATAATATCTGGTCCTTTGCAACCAGTGGGTAAGTACAACTTTCAATTATAGGCTTACGTGTAGCAAAACAACAGGAGCTGAGTGTGCTCTTAGGAAATGGCCAATGATCCGTCAAATACAGGTAAAGTTCTTTCAAGTCATCAGTGAGGGCTCCAGAAGATCTTCTAGCTTTAGGCACAAGGGACGGGTCCTTACCCATGCATTATAGTCAATGTTGCATTGTTCTATGCCGCTCAACACTCTAGCTTTAAGATGCTTCTCAAGACTGCTTCCTTAATTAATTAAACAACGAATCTCGATCTGCTCGATAACAGCTTGTCCGAAGAAACTTTGCTTATTGCTACACGTTTGTTGATGATTGACAAACAGTGACTGTTTCGAGATTCCTTATAAATGGATTGATATTCTTGAGAAAACTGGGAGCTCTAACATGCGTGCCTCTCCGTCCGACGCCATTATTCTGTCGTGAAGCTGATCAGTGGTGAAGTGTGTAACTGCTTTGGATAAGAGAATTTGACATGGGAAGCTTTGTTTTGGAGTTTCTGTAATCTATGAATATCAGATTGTTTCAGTCTATTGAGAACTGAATTACAATAATCTAATCTTGAAAGTAACAAGGGCTCTAATAGATCAAGCATGACAGTTGTCAGCATCGATGTACTTTCGGATTCAGCTGATGTTGCAGATATAATGATTGGCTGATCTGCAAACAGTTGTCATATGATTGCTTATTGTCATTGTAGAGTCAAAGACAAAGCCAAGATTTCGAAGTGATGTTGAAGGTTTGATTGTCTGAACGACAGTGAAAGAATGGATTTCGAACGGTACAAACTATGTTGGGACAAATTAAACGTTTCTCTTTGGTGAATGGTGTACTTCATAGGAAAGTCAAAGATCCAAAGTAGGGAAGCTTGACTCAAATTGTATTGCCTTCATCTTTAAAGCCTAACCATCCTCACAAGTCTACATGACTAGTTTGGTCATCAGGGTATAGAAAGAACTCTCTCTCTTTAGTTCATTCCCACTGCTATTGGCCTAGCATGTATGCTGACATTAAAAAGTAGATTGGGAATTGTGAGCAGTATGCAGTTGATAAACTTCCTAGACCTGCAGTCAGAAACCCTCTTGGTCATTTGGTTTGCAAGTATAATCCTTTGAATGATCATAGCCATTGACAGTATGCTTTTAGAGTCTACTGATGTGTTTTCTAAGTTCACTATTGCCATACCAACAAAGGATCAGACTGCTAAAACATCTGTTTTGGTTAAAGAGTGGTTTTTAAAGTATAGTGTACCTGTAATAATTCATTCAGATCAGGAAGACAATTTGAGTCTAATTTAATTTCTCATCTCTGTAGCATACAACATCAATAAATCTTCCACAACAGCATACCACCCTCAAGGGAATGCTTAATGTGAAAGATTTATTAGGACAATTTTGTGGACACATTCAGCAAAGCATTATTGGTCTAAGTTTCTTGAGATGACTTATGCATATATTTCTACACCGCATTCATCAAAATGTTTCTCTTACACCAACGAAGATTGCAAAAAGCCTTTGATTTAATTTTGCCCAGTGCTTTTCGAGTGTCTTTGAAAAACTACACAGGCGACTTGGGCGGGATTCGAACCCACGACCTCCTGCTTTCTAGTGCAGACGTCTTAACCTCTAGACCACCGAGCTTGCCCGATGACAATTGGCCGGCTAGAATCCCATATAGCAGCGGGTTCCGCGATATATATACATTAGGTTGGTGAAATTCTTGCGTCAGGAGATAAACAATTGATTTAATTTTGCCCTACACCGACGTGTGTATATAGCACTGTATGAATTTCACCAACCTATATATCGCGGAACCCGCTGCTATATGGGATTCTAGCCGGCCAATTGTCATCGGGCAAGCTCGGTGGTCTAGAGGTTAAGACGTCTGCACTAGTAAGCAGGAGGTCGTGGGTTCGAATCCGCCCAAGTTGCCTGTGTAGTTTTTCACAGACACTCGGAAAGCACTGAGCATACAGTGCTATACACACATCGGTGTAGGGCAAAATTAAATCAATTGTTTATCTCCCGACGCAATAATTTCACCAACCTATATATATCGCGGAACCCGCTGCTATATGGGATTCTAGCCGGCCAATTGTCATCGGGCAAGCTCGGTGGTCTAGAGGTTAAGACGTCTGCACTAGTAAGCAGGAGGTCGTGGGTTCGAATCCCGCCCAAGTCGCCTGTGTAGTTTTTTCACAGACACTCAGAAAGCACCGAGTATACAGTGCTATACACACGTCGGTGTAGGGCAAAATTAAATCAGTTGTTTATCTCCCGACGCAAGAATTTCACCAACCTATATATATCGCGGAACCCGCTGCTACATGGGATTCTAGCCGGCCAATTGTCATTGGGCAAGCTCGGTGGTCGAGAGGTTAAGACGTCTGCAACAGCTTTACTAATTCAAAAAAAGTTGCTTTCATTCTGAACCTTTCCGGTTCCCCCACATGAGTGCTCATAGTTAGTTTGTCTTGTGGATGGGAAAGATTCACGATGACCTCGGAAGGCAAGGTTTTGCTTAGTGAGATTTTGCTTGACCTGTCTTTCACGGACATGAAATTGTTCTTCTTTGACTGTTTTTCCTAACTTCAAGCGTTGCTTTGCTTGCATCATCAGATGAACAGCTTCACAATGTGCTGGTGTGTGTTCATGAGTTTCGAATTTTTCCGTTGCCTTTTTCCAATTTTGAAACCCATTTTCATCAAATGTGGACTCTTAATCCTTTTTACCTCTGTTGGCAAAACCCCAGCATGGGAAACAGTAAGCACTATTAGTAGTGGATGAATATGTAAGCCATTCACAGTATGATTTAATTTTTTTCAGTTGAGGAAAATACCAGTCCCGGCTGAACACTAGCCCCTTTTCATTGCGAACAAACTTGAAAGTGTCATTTAATCCCGGTTTACAAGGTCCATGAGACAATGTAGCTTCAATAAGCTCAGGAGTAATCGGGCGCTTTGTTAAACAATGCAGGGTCTGTAGGAAATTCTTTGGTTTTATCCAGAAGGATCTGCATCAGGTCTTCATCTTCATCAGAGATATGCTCCTCCCAGGACACGCGGCTCAATTTCGTCGCTGTCATGGATAGTGGAAAACTGGAATGACGTTGCACTATCGCCGATGCCCTCCCGGGTGTTTTGTACTTTCTGCACTTTAAAAAGTGATGATTTTGTCTTGCCATCCTTTCTTTTTAACTTTTTGGCCTGGGTGTTTGGATTCCGTATGATTTTTCAGTTTGTCGTGTTGACATTTATGCTTACAATAAGCACATTCGGCTTGTTCTTTTGTGACGACATGGTCAATGGTCGATATAATAGGAATAATGTGACTTTACCATAAAGTTTATTCTTCTCATGTAGGGCTAAAGCTGTTTACACTACGGTACCATTGGTACGTTTACTGCTCGCCACCAGCTCGTGATTTGTAGTCTCGTCCTTAACGGCGCAGTCGGATTTGATTATGCTCACTCGTCACTCCATACATTTATGTTAGCGATTGAGCCCCATGCAGTCTGGGACTGAGACTACAGCATTTGCAGAGTAGGCTTACATGTCAGACCTAATGTCAGACCTAATGTCAGACCTAATGTCAGACCTAATGTCAGACCTAATGTCAGACCTAATGTCAGACCTAATGTCAGACCTAATGTCAGACCTAATGTCAGACCTAATGTCAGACCTAATGTCAGACCTAATGTCAGACCTAATGTCAGACCTAATGTCAGACCTAACCAGGAAGGCGCTCGGCCAGTGAAATGCTAAAATTATCAAACTCGACCCCATCCCTAGCTGTGACTTATCAGTAGATGGTTCATATTCACCAACCAATCCCCTGCATAGGTAGATTTGACACTGATTCAACAATGTGCTCATAAAGAGGAAATAGAGAATCGGATTAGCGAACTGGCGGATTGTCAGATTCTTGGGCCAAGCATTTGAAAATGCTTTGTCACTTGCTTTCTGAAAAGTGCATAGAATATTAAATGTACCACGAGACTGTAAACCACCCCTCGATCCTGGGCATGAGATCAATTGCATTAGATATAAGTAGGGAATAGATTGGATTTAACATTATACATGTTTATGGCTGTTTTATACATTAGTTGGAAGCCAGTGAAGCTTTATGATGAATGGTGAAGTGTGTAACTGCTTTAGATAAGAGAATTTGACATGGGAAGCTTTAATTGTTTTAGAGTTTCTGTAATCTATGAATATCAGATTGTTTCAGTCTATTGAGAATTGAATTACAATAATCTAATCTTGAAAGTAAAGAGGGCTCTAATAGAAGCATGACAGGTGTCAGCATCTACATGTATGTACTTTCGGATTCAGCTGATGTTGCAGATATAATGATTGGCTGATCTGCAAACAGTAGTGATATGATTGCTCATTGTCATTGTAGAGTCAAGGACAAAGCCAAGATTTCGAAGTGATGAAGGTTTTCAAATTAAACGTTTCTCTTTGGTGAATGGTGTACTTCATAGGAAAGTCAAAGATCCAAAGTAGGGAAGCTTGACTCAAATTGTATTGCCTTCATCTTTAAAGCCTAACCATCCTCACATTTAAGTCTACATGACTAGTTTGGTCATCGGGGTATAGAAAGAACTCTCTCTTTAGTTCATTCCCACTGCTATTGGCCTAGTATGTATGCTGACATTAAAAAGTAGATTGGGAATTGTGAGCAGTGTGCAGTTGCTAAACTTCCTAGACCTGCAGTCAGAAACCCTCTTGGTCAATTGGTTGCAAGTACTCCTCTGAATGTCATAGCCATTGACAGTACGCTTTTAGAGTTTACTTCTGACAGAACAGAGAATGTGATTACTGATGAAGTTCACTATTGCCATACCAACAAAGGATCACACTGCTAAAACAATAACATCTGTTTTGGTTTAAGAGTGGTTTTTAAAGTATACTGTACCTGTAAAAATTCATTCAGATCAGGAAGACTATTTGAGTCTAATTTATTTTCTCATCTCTGTATTAATACAACATAAATAAATCTCACACAACAGCATACCACCCTCAAGTGAATGCTCAATGTGAAAGATTTATTAGGACAATTATGTGGAAACTTTCAGCAAAGTATTGTTAGTGTAGGTTTCTTCCTGAGATGACTTATGCATATAAATTCTACACCACATTCATCAAAATGTTTCTCTTACACCAACGAAGATTGCAAAAAGCCTGTCAACTTGCAAGGTCTAAAATCAACAAGCAGCTAAATAAGAATAAGGAGAATAGCAGATTTATGATCGTAAAGCAAATCCTAACATCGGTGATCATTTTATATGCGTAACCATGCCAGGGGTTTGGAATAAGATCCAAGATAGTTATCTTCCAGATAAATATCTGATTGTTGGTAAACCTGATCCCAATAATTTTGTTTACATGGTTAAATTGGCAGAGGGAGGTGATACAGAAAGACTGTTAATTCTCTTGAGCTAAAGCTGGTCTCTACATGTCTCGTAAATGCTAAGCTCGTTATTGAGTCTGTTTGTCAACGTGACGAAGTACAACAAATCATTCTTCACTGATTCCAATTCCAGTTCGGAATATGGCTTTGATATTGATATTGAGAAATAAAAGTTACCATCCTTTAGGCGATTGCAACGAAAGGAAAACATAAAAACCCTTTCCGAGAACTTCAGGTGTGAAATGCATACAAAAGAAAAAGATTCAAATATCAGAGTTAGGTAGTGGACCAGACAAAAGATGGATTACACATGAATAGATTTTTGGCTGGAAGAAAAGATAGATTAGCGAAAAGCAGAGACAGACGGGAGTAAACAAGGCAGACAGATAGACTATACCATCAAAATAAAAGTAAAACAATGTAAAAATAAATGTAAAAAATTCTGTGGAGAAGAAAATGAATCATCATTAGTCATTCCCGTCCTATATGTTGAGACCATGGGTGTGGTGTTGATACGCGGGATCCACATCTTTTTACTGATGAGACGGACCAATTAATTCCCTGCAGTTACCAAGCACTCAATACCCTTCAAAATCATGTCAGAAAAGAAATCATTATAGGTAGATTCAAGTGCTGGCCCACCTTTATATTCGCTTGGTAACTGCAGGAAGTCGCGGTCCATCTCATCAGCAGAGAAAAGATGTGGTGCAGGTGTATCCACACCATTCACCCGGCCCCCCATGGTCTCAACATACAGGAAGGGAATGACTAATTTCTATTTTCTTTCTCAACAATCTATATCCATGTCTTTACATTTGTTTTGCTTGTTAGTCTATTTGTCTGTTTTTATACTCTCTGTCTGACCCTTTCATTTTCACTCATCTTTTGCTTTGTTCTTTCAGCCAAGAACTCATTTAATCCCTCTTTTGTCCGATCTTAGGACCACAACCTGACTCTGCTTTTTGTACCTTTTTCTTTTGTGTTCATTTTACATGTGACTAACTTCTGTTCACTCTTGCGTTTATGTATGTTGTTTGTATTCCGTCCCATTTTGCCTTTGAGAAAGAACCTGCTATTTTCGAAACGTAAGGCCAATATCCATTATTTTGCAATTTCTTTAATACTCGGGTGATTGTAACCAGCCAGACTTCAGGGTATGCAGCCAGGCACTTGTAGATATAAATTATGTAATTCTTTGTAAATTGCACCCGTACTTGAGATTTTGGTATAACATGTCCATACAGCGCCCTCTTTAGTTTGAAGTTAACCATGCGCTACATGTCATGTGGTATGTAGTCAAATTTGCACAAAGCATTCAATTTAAAAGCCTTTTTTTATCCCAATGTAAGTTATGTAAGCTGCGATAGATTTTGCGCATTCCAGTAGTTTACATGTTGAGATTGCAAGCATGTGGTGGTCATTTCCAACTTCCACTTTTGCAGCCAACACATCAAATTTGCGAGCATTTTGTATCACCAGAAAAAAGTTGTTCTTGTCCCTCGTCTTCAGAGTTTGGGCATCTCATCATGAGGCATGAGCTGTAAGGAACTACTGGTAAGTCCTCGCAACTGAATTTTAATGTGTATTTATTGTTTATTCACGAAAGACCAAGGTCGACACTCTAATTGTATAAAATCCTGACTACAGATTGACCAATTTTGCATTTTCACAGCATGTATTTAGAGCCAGATACTTTGAGACACATAAAATAATGATATAACAGAATGTATCCTAACCATTTATCTATTGAGCAATATCGGAAAAGTGCCTGTTCTTGTGAGCAGCCCTTTAAATTTTACCCGTACGTTAATGAATTATGTAATAAATAAGAATTGAATAATCTGATGAGCAAGGAGAGAATGAAATAATGTAAAATACAACTGCCACTTTTCTGTCCAAATATGACAAAATATCACAGATTTTCCTTTAAAAGCTGATCGAGGATACACTTAATAAGGATAGGGAAGTGTATAGTCAAGTGAGGAATGGAAATGAAATTTCGGACATGGTGAGCACTATACATGCAAATCCAGTGAGATACTGGCATTTTTGTCGTCTGCCCAAAACACAATGTTTAGGCATTGTGCACAAGTGGCGGTTGGGTTCGACATTCTTTCCGAAGTGAATAATCTAAGCAAGGTGTATAAAATAATAAGTGAATAATTTGAGCAAGTTTTATAAAGAGTTGAAACTCAGGAATAATGAAGATTTTCATGCATTGTAGATTGTAGATATTTGTCAGACTGCAATATTTTGAATATGGGCCACTTCATTATTTTAACTCGGAATCTTTCGTTATATTTCAGGTCAATCGTGCAATGATGTAATGACTGTCGTTTTGACGGTAGTATAGTAGTGTGATTTATACTGAATAAACCAGAACTATAAAACTTATATTTTGTTTCCAAGAAGATCTTTGTCAGTTGTGTACCTTCAATCTTACACCTTGGTTACAAGAAATAAAGTTGAAACGATATTTTTGTTTTGATCATCCCCATATAATCGGGGAGGGGGCACACAACATTTCAAAGTTCTGTTACATTTATGTCTAATCAAGTTATGTAGTGGATCCTATGGATGCTCAAATGTTTAAGCCACAATATGCATGAACTATGCAGAGTTAATCAAATCAATTGAAATGTTTGATAAATTAAAAAGATAATTTGACATAATTTTGATTATTTCATGTGCTGGATATCATTTTGATGATGCTGTAACGATATGTTCAAAAACAAACATAAAACCTCAAAAGAAACAGAAATTCCCGTTTCCCATGCCCATTCAAATCTGTATACAAATAAGTGATAAGGCTTCCCCTTGGCTCGTGAGTGTATATATAGGTCGATATATAGTGCGGTGACGAGAGAATAGAGTATTCCCATCAGGTTTTTTTTTCATCATTTTAAAATTCCGATATTCGTTTCAATAAATTTCATACCCTAAATATTCATCAAAACCACACAGAACCGAACTAAACCAATATACAGCAATCCGTAGATATCTGATCCTTCTATTTGTACAGGTGCCTGGTTGGCAGCGTTCAGAGATCAGAACCCGTGGATTCGTGTGGACCTGGAGCAGTCAGTTACAGTCACTGGCATCATCACACAAGGGCATTACTATGGTAGCTCTTGGACACAGTCATATAAAATAAAGTACAGTGACAACGAGGCTGCTTGGATCTACGTGACTGGAGCCGATGGGTTACCATTGGAGGTAAGGTCCTATCAAGATGACATACTTGCACTGTTGTCATATTTTACCTCGAATCAATATACTGCTATAGCAAATGAGACCCATGGTTATTATTCACATAGTGCTACGTTAAATGTACTAACTCATGATAGACATGGTATAGTTCTTACGCAATACAAAATGTCAAGTCTTGAATAAAATGTATAAGTTTCTATAGCTGAAATCATTATTAATGTATAAAATACACAAATAAGAAAATAAGAAATCTCCAAAATAAAGAAACAAAGTGAACAAACGTTTAAACAAACGTAATGTACATGTAGGATCATCCACCTATTATGGGTAGGGGCGGGCAACAACGTCATGTAGGATCATCCACCTATTATGGGTAAGGGCGGGCAACAACGTCATGTAGGTAAAACTTGTAGCTTTGCATGGTGAGGATGATAAGTAAGACTAATTGCGGTGACACCATGTGGAATCTCAAATGAGTAGTAATTAGTTCTGAAAAGAACTGGGGGTACAACTCGACGTTTCGATCATTATGCTCTGATCGTCCTCAGGAAGAATGCCGGACTCTGGAAAATGCTGCTGCTTAAGTAGACTGCTGGAGGATCATCCCATGAATGGATGCTGGAGGATTAGTTCGTTGAGGCGCGCAGGCGGGAAACTGTGAGACTATGAGACTAGGATCCTAGGGGTTGGGGGAGAGGAGTGTGTGCTCACTGAACTGAATCAGTTGTTAACAAGCACAGGGGAAGGAGGGTGGTTGACTTAGGATATAGGGATCCCTCAGTCTGGGGTGGGTTATGGACTTTGGATATAGAAGATCCTTCAGTCTGTAGTATAGGTCGCCAAATGTCGCTGATGAAGAAACCGATGTCCTGTGGCACAGTGTCGTGTTTGACGATCTCGATGGCCTCTCTGATGCGTCTGGGGTGCCATGCGTCGATGGGTGTGATGAGTTGGGCTGCCTGCCAGTCGATTTGGTGGTCCTTGATGTGCGAGTGCTTGACAATGGCGGACTTCTCGAAATCTCCTCTGCGGCCGTGTGCTCGGTGTTCCTTCAATCTGATGGGGAGGTTGCGTTTTGTTTCGCCGATGTACACCTTACCGCACTCACAGGGGATCCGGTAGACTCCCGCTCTGTTGTTTGGGTCCGGTTTGTCCTTGTGGGTATGTAGAAGTCCTTGGGTTTGCTGGGGGCTGAGTGGAACACATCGATGCCTGCTTGTCGGAGGATGCGTTGTGGTTGTGAGACATCGAACCTAGATAGGGAGACAAGCAGAGAGGGTTAGATCACTTACCTTGCTTTTGGAGTTTGGAACCGGCTTCGCTGTGCTGATCTTGTTTGGGATTGTAAACCGTTGCGTTTGAGGGTAGTTCGGATGTGCTGTAGTTCCTTTGGGAGGCTGTCCTTGTCACAGATGTTGTAGGCGCGTTGTACGAGCGTACGGTTGACCGATGACTTGATGCTTGGATGATGGAAGGAGCGCTGGTTCAGGTACCGATCTGTGTGCGTGGGCTTTCTGTAGACGTTGTGGTGTGAGGGAGCCGTCTGGGTTTCTGGAAATGCCAACATCAAGGAACGCGATCTTGTCATCTTCTTCCGTTTCCATGGTGAACTTGATGCTCAGGTGTTGCTGGTTTTAGATGTTGTAGAAAATCCTGGAGTGTGTCTCTGCCGTGTGGCCAAACCACAAAGGTGTCATCCACGTATCGGAGCCACAGCTTGGGTTGGAGGTCGGCGGTGTTGAGGGAAGAGTTTTCAAACTCTTCCATGAAAATATCAGCAAGGACCGGGGATAATGGAGATCCCATGGAGGTCCCAGCTGTCTGCTCGTAGAACTTGCCCTGAAACTGAAAACAACTTGAAGAGACACATGTTAGTAGCAAATCATGAATTTGGTCCGGGGTGAGTGATGTGCGATCATCAAGAGAAAGATCTTGTACGAGTCTGTCCTTCACCAGGAGGCATGTCTCTGTAGTTGGGACATTGGTGAATAGGGAGACAACATCAAAACTAACCAAGATGTCACTGGGTTGAAGTGTGAGGCCCCGGGTGATCTCGACGAACTGACTGGAGTTGGACACATGGTGTTGAGTGAGACCCACCAAGGGTCGGAGGATCTTAGCTAAATGACGGGCTATGTTGTACGTAGGTGAACCTCTGGAGGCGACAATAGGGCGGAGAGGAACATCGGGTTTGTGAATCTTCGGCTGGCCAATGAACCTAGGGCAGGATGAGCTGGATGGTCTGAGATGTCGGTAGAGTTGGATGGAGAGGCCACCAGCACGGTGGAGGGCAAGGAGTTTGCTAGCGACTCTTTTCTCTATGGATGGGATGGGGTTCTTCTTGAGGGGGCGGTATGAATCAGATAATAAAATGTGACTTACCTTGTCGGTGTATTGTGCTCGGTCCATGATGACTGTAGCGTTGCCTTTGTCTGCGGTGAGGATGTGGATGGAGCTGTCTCGTCGGATGTCCCGTAGAGCAGAAAGTTCTCCCTTGGAGAGGTTGGGCTTGGCTGGCTTGGCTTTACGCAGAACATCGCTCATCTGTAGTCTGACGTCATCAGCTGCTGTTTTGTTGAGTCGTCGCAGGGCTGGCTCAACTGACTGGATGATTTCTTCCGTTGGAATGGATTTGGGTGTGACTGGGAATGAATTTCAAATAAAAACTCCCATTAACTGTATCAAAAGCAGTTTTCATAATCTAAACAAAAGACAACAAAGAAACAAACAAAACAAAGCAAAACAGAGTTGCAGTGGTTTTATTATTGTTTTGATTAAAATGAATAACATTACTGAGTTTAATATTGTTAATCTGCTTTGTATGTAACCAGACTGGTCATCTTGGATTATGTCCCCTATGACTTTAGTGAGATGTTATTTTGTATAGTCTATATTTAGTAAACTTATTGGTCTCCAATTCTTCAAACTTGTTCGATCGCTTTTTTATATATAATAGAGATATAAGTACTCTGAATTGCGATACTGATAATTCGCCTTTTTTAAAAGCTTCTATCCATCGATTGAATAAATAGTTATTTTATATTTCCCCAAAACTCTCTGTAAAATTCTACTGTAAAACCGTCCGTGCCTGGACTTTTGTTGTTGTTAACAATTCCAGTGCATGTTTATATTCTTCTTCAGTAATCATTCATTCACATATTTCCCTTTTTTCGTCATTGAGAGTAAAATCAAAGGTGGTTTCATTTAAACAGGTTTTTAACTGCGCTACAGAGGGTGATTTAGAAGAATATATTCTGTCATAGAACATATTTACTTCGTTGAGTATGTCATTAGGATCTTTTAGCAAAACACCTTGAGCGTTTTTGAACCTTGTGATATTTTTTCTTGTTGTATAAAAAAATATTACGCTTCTCTAAACCTAGAAAAAATTTGGTGTTTTTTCTCCTTCCTCGAACCATTTTTCTCTGGACCTGACCTTTTGACCCTCAATTTCCTTATCATAGATGGTTTCTAATGTGTTGCGTAGTTTATCTGCCTCTCCTGATTGATCACTACAATTTTTACTCAACATGCTTAACTTATTGTACAATGATCGTTTCAAGTTTGTCTCTAGGCAATGGCGGATGCGGGGGGGAGGGGGGGGGGGGGGCTAAGGGGGATGTAGCCCCCCAAAAATAGTTTTTTTTTTTTTTTTTTTTTTTTTTTTTTAAAGAGAAAGAGGGGGAGGGGAGAGGAGAACGCACTCCCATTCCCACAGTGTGTGTGATAAACATAAGGAGGTGACCTACTTAGTACTGTACTAACCGTTGCGCATAGGAAGTGGCGGCACCCTTTGTACGTCAATTTGTAGTACTGAAAAATAATTGTTTTTGATTCTCAGCCCCCCCCCCCTAAAAATGTTCTGGATCCGTCCATGAGCGCAGTCTTTCATCTTTCATCTTTGAATTGATTAGATAATTGAAGTGACAAGTCTTTTATATATAAATTCATTTTGCATTTTAATACTCGATCATATATAAGAGAGCTGTTAAATTTCCAACATCCATGTCCTTCTTTTGCACTGGCGTAAATCCCTGATGAAAAGTTCTGCAGTCGACAACTATTCAGAATCTTGCGGCAACAGTACAGATTACAACCCCACAATAAAAAAAAGAAATCAACAATAACAACAACAAATAATAATAATAAAATTAAAAATGAGTAACGAACACTTACCAACAGTAAAATAAATGTCTCCTCTGCTTTTATTCACGATTTAAAATAAAACGACTTTCGATGAATTTAAAACTCATAAGCACATTTATGAAAACATTATTGCACAGCAGCCAAGATTTTTTTCTAAGAAAGGATGAAATGTAGGAACGAAACTTAACTAGGAATAATGGTCTTACACTACCGGTATACACTAAAATGCAAAACGTCTGAGTAAAAGTGTCGATAACGGTTTTCCTGAAACCTTTTATGAAATACCTTGAAATTCTCATCAACTATGAATGCATTTAACAGAAATGTCCAAATACATTTCGCTGGATCTCTGACCGATTTGCGAAGTCCTTTTCTATGTCTGCGATATTGACATCTTGTAGCATTTGCTGATGAACATGGCACACAGCGATGTGGTTCATCCGGACTTGACTTACTGTGCTTCTAAGCCAAGTCTTCAAGCGCCTCAGTGCAAGATGTTACTGGGCAGAAGCTTCATAAGTACAAATAGTTG
>CM055819.1:55270337-55312036 GCA_029582265.1 Zoroaster sp. YZ-2022 | reverse complement strand
CTAAATGGTTGAAAATGTAAAATCAACTTTACTCTTTCTTTTTCTACCAACCCAGGTTCTATTTAAGAAGATTGCATCTGAAGCAAGTAATGACAACCCATGTCCACGTACAATCAGACCGATGTGTCCAACACGCTGCCATACAGTCTGCGATTGACAACTACCAAGTTGTTCTGACCACACTTGAGGAAATTGCACAATCTGCAAGTGGTGAGACAGCAGCGAAGGCAAAATGGCCTCCTAGACAGGTTCCAAAGGGGGAGACTCTTCTTGGTTTGATGGTGGCAGTGAAGCCCATCGCACTCTTGGAACAGCTGAACAGTACACTGCAGGCTACGTCCATCAATATCTCAGGTAAGACTGGCTTTTGTCACATTAAATCTTTTTTATCATCATCTTCATTATCATCATTCAGAGTAGGATTTCGTCCTCGTGCAAATGCCGTTCATCTCTATTTCTTTCTGCTCCTGTCCATCATGTTCCTGATGTCGTCATTACCTCTTCTACTTTCCCTGTTCTTGATCGCCAATTCTCAGTTTCTTTCTCCATCTATTGTTATTTTTCCTTTAATCTCTCTATAATGCGTACAGGTAATATTCTATGACAGAATATATTCTTCTAAATCACCCTCTGTAGCGCAGTTATAAACCTGTTTAAATGAAACCACCTTTGATTTTACTCTCAATGACGAAAAAAGGGAAATATGTGAATGAATGAGTACTGAAGAAGAATATAAACATGCACTGGAATTGTTAACAACAACAAAAGTCCAGGCACGGACGGTTTTACAGTAGAATTTCACAGAGAGTTTTGGGGAAATATAAAATCACTATTTATTCAATCGATGGATAGAAGCTTTTAAAAAAGGCGAATTATCAGTATCGCAATTCAGGGTACTTGTATCTCTATTATATATAAAAAAGCGATCGAACAAGTTTGAAGAATTGGAGACCAATAAGTTTACTAAATATAGACTATACAAAATAACATCTCACTAAAGTCATAGGGGACATAATCCAAGATGACCAGTCTGGTTACATATAAAGCAGATTAACAATATTAAACTCAGTGATGTTATTCATTTTAGTCAAAACAATAATACAACCACTGCAACTCTGTTTTGTTTTGTTTTGTTTGTTTCTTTGTTGTCTTTTATTAAGCTTGGGCGATAACGATTTTTTCATCCACGATATATCGGCAAACATATATCGCGATTTTCGATAATATCGCGATTATTGCTTTAGAGCCGATAACCACAGGTATATACCCCTCTACAAGCGTCACAATAAATCACAAATTCGTTTGCAGAGTGTGTATGTACTTTTGAAGTAGTTCGCATTTGTTTCTCACGTCCAAAAGCTGAAAAGACTCTTCTAATTTTGTTTCCATGGAATTTCTGGCTTGACTCACAATGGCGATTTGTTTTTAATCGCGATATATTTTTTAATCGCGATTTGCCGATATCTCGATAACTTAAATAGGTTCTCGATATCGTAATCGAATAAAAAAAGGTATCGCGATATTCGATATTATCGTGTTATCGCCCAAGCTTATCTTTTATTTAGATTATGAAAAGTGCTTTTGATACGGTTAATAAACACTGGAAAAAAAAGTTTTGGTCAGATGTTTATTAACTGGATCAAAACAATGTATGGAAACATCCAAAGTAGCGTTAGTAACAATGTTTATAACGTCTGTTTATAGTTGTCCGCTCACGTCAACTATATGCAAGTTGTACAGACCTACTAACAATTCAGGGGCGTAGCGAAGGCATTTTCTTTGGGGGTGTGGAAGCCAATATTCTGACTGACGTAGCCAGGAGTTTTCAGAGTGGGTGAATTTACCGACACAACACTAATATGACCAGGCATTTGTTTTTTCCTAAAATGGAGGGGGGGGGGGGACGACTGCCATCCAAAACTGGAAAACCGTAGCTCTTTCCGTGAGTAAAATACAAACAACTCGGCAAATCTTCAGTGCTTAGAAATATGATACATTTGCAGCCAGCAAAACCCATAGCTCTACTTTTGCCGACTGCAAATTTATTGTGGACCAACCCTTATTCTAGTACCTTTCATTTGCCGACTGAGGTTCTAAGTGCCGGCTTAATGCTTCCCCCTCCCCCCCCCCCCCACACACACACACACAGGAATTGCTTCTGAATTAATTTTGTAGTCAGAAAAAACGTATTAATAAAAGTATATATATATTTTTTTTATGAACATGTTAAAAAACCTAGTCTTGAACTTGGTACGTTATTTTTGCAATGCGAGAGTTCTAACCACTTCTAACTATCATGCAACTCAATTGATATGGTGAAAAACCTTTTCTAAATTAGATTTCTATGCCAATTTCTAAACCCTTTGACGAAGTGCTGGGTATGCTGCAGAAAAATAGCTGTCCGCTCCCTGATATTATTTTTCTATTTGTTGCAGAAGTCCTTGCAAATAAGATGAGAACAAACCCAGACATTTGCGGTATCGAATTGGCTAACAACCACAACACAAATCTTCACATTTCCATGTATGCAGACGACACATTATTTTTGTCAGACATCAATTCAATAAAATAAAATAAATCGCTAGAAAGTGAAGCAAACTTTGGAAAAATTGTAGGGCCAAAACTGAACCTTCAAAAATCAAAAGGGCTTATTATAGGAAATACAGATCTCAACAGCACCTACTTGAAATAATTGATTGGCAACAAGAGTCTTTTAAGACACCAGGTGTTTAGTTTTCGAAAAATATGAACGAGTGTTAAAAACAATTACTAATTTCAGGAATATAATTAATCAGTGGAAAAGAAGGAACCTCACCTTACTAGGACGTGTAACTATTATAAATACTCTCAGTATACCCATTTTTACCTTTTTGGGGTCCGTCATTCCCATGGCAAACATCACGTTTTTAATACAGATAAACAAACTTATTCTCTCTTTTATATGGAACGGTACAATAGACAATATATCTCGTAAAACAATTATCCGTAAACTCAACGAAGGTGGCTTTAACTTAATAGACATTGAAATACACACTTTGGCACTGAAAATCAATTGGGTTGTTATATTGCTCAACAATCCCATAGAAAAATGGACAAGCTTTTGTGATAATCATTATTATTTACAGTTATATGGACCTAATTATTTAATTCTCAATACAAGCGAGAACACAAAGAAGTGTCAACAAATAAATATTGATGAATTGCCTCATTTTTATAGGGAACTGATATTTTGTTGGTATAAACTTAATTCAACACATATTCAGGAAAAACAATATTTACATGCTGCTGAAATAAAATCACTAACTATTTAGGGGTAATGACATTAACTTTAATAAAAAGTATTTGTATTTTAGCAATTGGATTAAATCTAATATTTTTCTGTAGAAAACATAAAAAACAAACTTACTTTAAAACGTAATTGGATTGTTGAAATGTGTGTATTAAGAAGAGCCATTCCAAAGGAATGGTTTCCAATTATTCTGACTGAAACAGAAAATATTGATGTTACACCAAATGTGTACCTCAATTCATATATAGTTGTATTATCCAATTTAACAAAATATATATATATATATTTATGGATACATATTAGACAAGAAAGGAAAAACACCAATTGTACAAGAACGATGGGAACAAATAATTCAAGAAAGACCAAACTGGAATTTGGTTTGGAGAAAAAAAATCAAGATATAAAAGAAGTAAAATAAGAGATTTTAATGTCAAATTTATGTACCAAAGATTGCCTACTCATCAATGGAAATTAAAATAATCTCCGATGTGCCCTATGTGTAACGTTATCGATGAGTACCAACACGCATTTGCGGTTTGTGAACACACAACAGAATTTTGTAACCATTTCCCCTTCAATCGAATCGATTATGAAATTCAACCGTCATCAATGATTGACATAGTAACAGCAGGTCCATATACTGACACTATCAACACAATTGTTACTCCGTGCTTTATTTTGTATTTTTAAAGCAAGGTTAATAGCTTACAATGATAATAAATGGATAGACATTTTGAATTAAAAAAAATATATATAAAAAAACTATCATGCAGAGCACAAATAAGGAATAATCTTTGGTGTCATAAGTTTACGTGGAAAATGTTACTTTGTGTATAAAAGCGTACAAGGAAACAATTAATAATAATCTGATGTATGTTTGTGGTACACATGTTGAGGAATTATAATGGGGAAAGGGCGGCTTCATAGAATCATATAGAAAAACGTGAAATAAGTACGGACATGTAAACGGCAAAACAGTTCAATATTCTGAGAGATTACAAGTGTAGCCTCAAACGTTTCATAAGAGAAGAGAAGAAAAGGATCTCAGACAATGCCTTTCAAACATTGTATTTTAACAATAAGGCTTTATTGTGTTATAAACTTACACCGCTAAGTTCTGTTTCTAATAGTTCTAATGTACGCTCACTGGCCATAATTATTGCAACATTGAAATTCACACCAAAGTTCAGTTTGGAGAACTGTGCTACAATAATTTAGTTTATTTTATTTTCACTATATACTTAAGACTTCTTGACAGTGCCTTTATTTTGACGTCAATGTTCTTTTTTACTGTTCTTACTATATGTAATACACGATCGATGAAATCGGATTAAACGATCATCTCACCTGTCAGTGTTACTGTAAAGTGCTATTTTGAGCATGTTGCAATACTTTTGGCCAGTGAATGTATATATAAAGCTGGGTAAAATACCAAATTGTCAAACAGGAAGTTTGTTAATGTTTTCTGCATAGGCATATGACATAAAACACAATAAAGGGGGCCACTTTCCTACCGTCACATTAGCAGTTTTTCTAATGGTTGTAATTTTTTTATTTTATATCTGAAACCACCCAAAAAGAATTTCAACATTTGAATAGACATGCATGCTTATCCTAAAGATAATTTGAGTTGATTATTACTATTATTTTTTTAATTACCCTAAAATTTCCATCAACAAATGGACGGAAAAGTGAGGTAACTTTTTCCGTCCAATTTTATGGAAATTTGAGGGTAAAAAAAAAAATAATAATAAATAAATAAATAAATAAATCAATCAACTCAAATTAGTTCTAGTACAAGCCTGCATGTCCATTCACACGTTGAAATATTTTTTTGGTCGGTTTCAGGTACTTAACAATAAATAACAACCATTGGAAAAACTGCTGACGTGACGGATGCAAAGTGGCCCCCTTTATTGTGTTTTATGTCATATATTGATTTTGATTTTACATTTTTGTTCAGGTTCTTGTTTTAGAGCCAATTGCAGTTTACCTTTGCTGTAGGCCAATGTCGGTGATTGTGTACATGTATACTTTTAAAAATGTATTTTGAATGTGAAATCATGAATCTAAATAAAAGGAACTGTATAGTTACTCCTGAAAGCGAGAGAAGGAAGTTTGATGGAGAGAGAAATCTGTCCTAAATTCCACATAAGAATGAATAACGACATAATAAGCTGGAATGTTCACACGTTGGTTGTTGTATATTGGTTCAAACAGAGCTAGCATACTTATAGAATCACGAAACTATCCCCTTCTATTGTTTTGACTCCTCCCCCCACACACACACACACTTGTTGGAAATAAGCAAATGTCAGTTCTTAGCAATTTTACACACAAACTACAATTTGTATTCGCTAAAATGGTACTATAACCATAGAGAAAAGATCTTCTCTATGCTATAACCACCACAATTTAATACGGGTAAAAACAAGCTTTGGGAGAATTGTCTTTACAGGTGACAAATAAAAATCATCCCACGAATTTCTTTCTCAAGCAAAACGATTATTCACCAATTAAAAAACGAAAATTACTCCGTGTTGGATTACGCTTTCAAAAAGTTTTCTTCATAACAGATATACAGAGACACATTTTGGTAAGATACATATTCCTGAAATACACTCTCTGGTTTTATTCGGTATTTTTGTTTCAATCCAAATTCGTATTGTTAAAAGATGTAAACAAAATCCATAAAACCTGTTTATGCGATATACTCCCTGTCTCACATTTATATACACTTACTTAAGGCCAAAAAAGTCTCCGGTGCGGTGACGCGCTTTTTTCTGGCCATTTTTCCCCCAACAGGTAAATACGTGATACATTGTATACGCGGGGAGCAAATTTCGCATATACAAAGTATGGTGGTTAAAAAAGGCCTCACAAATCGAGCAAATGTTCATATCCCTATGTGAAAAAGTTGTTTAAAGCATATCACGGCAGAATTCCAATCGATCCAGCTATTTTGGCTGCAATTGGACATCGTTTCATTGGGGAACAATAAAAATTGTTTTTTTTTAATGCCGACGCGCGGGTCTGAGGCGACGCGCGCGGAGACCAGACACCGGAGCCTTTATTGGCCTAAAGAGAGCAGTATATTAAAGATGCCGTTCAGCAAACATCTTCTTGTCAAACTCAACAATATTGAAGTACATGGCCTTGAGTTTGACTGGTTTTCATCTTACTTGCATGGACGTCAACAGGTGACCAAGATTGGTGATAATTACTCACCTTCTACTGGGGTGAACTTTAGTGTGCCACAAGGGTCTACTTTTGGGCCACTTCTTTTTACCTTGTACATTAATGACCTTTCTCGTGTTACTCAAAATAGTGACTCTAAAATGTATTTGTATGCTGATGATACAGCTATTTTCTTTCGGGCTAAATCAATAGAACTTATTAACAGAACACTGAATAGGGAAATAGCCCTAATATCTAAATGACTAGACGTGAATTTTTTTTAAACTTAACGTAAATAAGACCAAAAGTATGCTGTTTGGAACTCAAGCTAAACTGCGACGTAGTGATGATAATTTACGTGTTATGAACAGAAATATTGTCATCGATAATGTTACGCAATTTAAATATCTTGGTAGGCCTATATGGTTAGATTCATCTTTACCTTGGAATGTGCATATTGATAAGCTTGTGAAAAATGTCAACAAAGGTTTGGGGTTTTTCCTGAGGGTCAGAAGTGTTCTACCTCAGCACACATTGAATATGTTATATAAAACGATACTCCTGCCACAATTTGACTACTGTGATACTGTACGGGTTAACTCATCCAAACTGTACCGGTACCTCACCAAACTAGACACTACAAAATACTGCTAGTAAAAATAATTCTAGATCTCCCCCGGAGATAACCCACTGATATTCTGTTATCTACTTTGGGGTGGCAAACGCTAAGTTCACGGTGCACTTATCACGTAACTACATTGTTGTACAAAAGTCTCGGCTCCAAATTGCCCCTCAATGTGTAATATTTTTATTCCAGCTGCAAATAGTCACTCTTAATACTAGGGCATGTTCCCATGGTAACCTACTCCCTCCTGAAGTTAAAACTGAATCTGGCAAACGTAAATTCATGTCTCGGTGAGTAGACTTATTTAATGAGCTTCCCTCATTAATTAAATATTCCTTCATGACTTCTACTTTTGCTAGTTTAAATTTCTAAGACTGGGGTTTTAATTTATGGTTAATTCTGGGTGGGTATAAAGTTAGCTCTCTAATTGGGGGCTAATCTATGGGGTCTTGGTTGGGGCCTGATGGATTCGTATTTCTTTTATAGTTCCTTTTGGATTTGTTGTGTTTGTTTGGGGAACATGTTAATCTATGTTAATGTGATTACTAAATTTCTATTACTTATTCTCTGGCAATGGCCCTTAGCGGGTGCAGCCAACATTTTATTCCTCTCAGCTGTTTGCTGTGTTTGTTTGGGGAACTTTTCATTGTGGTTTCTAATTGGGATGTCGGTGGGGGGGGGGAGGTGGTGGCTTCGCACTTGGGTCCTCACTTGGGTTTTGTTTGGGATCCAGTTGGGGGCACTATTATTCAGTTCGGGGGAAAGAACAGAGGAAATTCAGATTACTTCTCATTGATGAATCATCGTCATTTGATATGGGTGCGCCAACAATTAAACTTGCATTTTTCTTGATTAAAATGAAATTCTGTCAGTAGGCGCCTAGTGTAGGTAAAATAAAATTGAAGAAATTTTTTGAAACATTTCCAAACAGGTCAAAATGTTTACAATTGCGTTCGTAGGAGTACCGCACACGAAAATATCACTTCGAAATTATTTAAAAGGGGTATAAATAGGTGAGAAGTCAAGGGGGGAAACCAAGCGAAAGTAAAGAAGATGTGCTAAAACCCAAGACTATTACCACTTCCCGCGGAGGGCGGGAAGTGGTAATATCCAATATATGTTAACAGTAAATACAATTTTGTGTGTGTGTGTGTGTATATATATACAGTGCGTATCAAAAAAAAGGTAATCCGAATTCAGGGGGTTAATATGCCAAGGTTATTTAGTTTGACAATTTACATGTAGTGTACCAAAGAAGAGGAACTCCTCAGCTTTCCATTGATACCTTTATTGACCCATTGCTGTCACACATGACCGAGTACATTGTTATTGAAAATGACAAATTCAAATCGCATTTTTGCAAGTTTGGCTAATCAGTGCAAGGCAGGATAATTAGTGAAAGTCAGTATGATAAACCAGATTTTCTTTAGGAATGACTGGACATTATTCAAGAAGAATCTCTTCTAACATTGCCCTTTTATGCACCCACACCTTCAACATGTCCACCTCCCCTTTCGACACAAAGCTGACAGCGACGGAGCATGTCCTGCACTGCTCGATGACCTTGCCGTTCATGGAGAAAGCAGCTTCGTCGCCGATTACGAGATTCCGCAGAAAATTGACATCTCTCTCGGTATGGGCTATCAACCATCTGGCAAACGCCAGCCTTCTAGCAAAATCTCCTGGCGTAAGTTGATGTCGGATGAACTGATATGGATGCTGATGGAGGTCCAATCTCGTGATTCTGTTGAATGTCGCCGAAGGCAATCTCAGCCCATTTCGCCTTGCGCTGGTGTCCCTAGGATGCTCCAAAAGTTGCTGCCTTACTGCTGCAATGTTCCCTTCTGATCGCCCGGTGCGCCTCCTGCCAGAATTTCCCTTGTTGCGGTTGAGGCTAGTGCCATACTCTTGATATTTTCTAACATTCGCCCAGATGGTTTTGGCTGCTGGGGGCTCCCGTTCTGGGAAACGTTCCCTGAAAGCATCGCGAGTTTTCTACAAACTGTGAGTTTGGTGAAATGTTGTAATCACGAAAACTCGCTGTTCAGTCGTTAGTTGTACCATCTTTCCAACTAGCTTAAAAATCTTACATAATCATCTAGGCAGTCAAGTGATGCGTCCATTTCAGACTGCCTTGAACTGATTACCCAAACTTGCAAAAATGCGATTTGAATTTGCCATTTTCAATAACAATGTACTCGGCCATGTGTGACAGCAATGGATCGATACAGGTATCAATGGAAAGCTGAGGAGTTCCTCTTCTTTGGTACACTACATGTAAATTGTCAAACTAAATAACCTTGGCATATTAACGCCCTGAATTCGGATTACCTTTTTTTTGATACGCACTGTATATATATATATATATATATATATATATATATATATATACATACACATATACACATATATATATATATATATATATATATATATATATATATATATATATATATACACACATATACACATATACACATATACACATATATATATATATATATATATATATATATATATATATATATATATATATATATATATATATATATATATATATATATATATATATCGATTTTCGATAATATCGCGATTATTGCTTTAGAGCCGATAATCACAGGTATATACCCCTCTACAAACGTCACAATAAATCACAAATTCGTTTGCAGAGTGTGTATGTACTTCTGAAGTAGTACGCTTTTGTATCTCACTTTCACACAAAAGCTAAAAAGACTGCACATGTTCTAATTTTGTTTGCATGGAATTTCTGACTTGACTCACAATGGCGATTTGTTTTTAATCGCGATATATTTTTTAATCGCGATTTGCTGATATCTTGATAACTTAAAAAGGTTCTCGATCAGTGGCGCACCCATGGGGGGGGGGGCTCGGGGGGCTCGAGCCCCCCCCCCCCCCAGGGCCCGCTGATGTTTTATTTTATTTTTTTTAAAGAAGGGGCCAGGAAAGAGAGCAAAATCTGAGCCCAAGTCTTGTCTACAGAGGAGTTCGGCAAGGAGTAGGGCGTTGCGTATGCATGTACATGTAAGCTTGAAGGGCCACCAGTATATATAACAAGCATTTCTAGACATTCTCCCCCCCCCCTGCCATGGTGCACCCTGATCAGGGAGCAGCTTTACTTAATTTTATTTTCATTTTCTGTTGTCCGTTTCTCTTGTTGAGGTCGTTGACTGTCGTTGAGGTTACTCGTAAATGTTTTTTTAAATTTAAACACGCCCGCATTATAATCAACTCCTTTCCAGTTTGTACACAATGGCCCAGGATCGGGTTTTAATTTACAAAGATTATGCGACACTGTTTTAGCAAACACCGATTGGATAATATTGGGATTTGGTTTTGCCGCCAAATTCGTGTTTGAGAAAATTTAGCTCCGCCCGGAATGATCACAAACTTTACGTCCGCGCAATGAAAATATTTAAATATAGAAATCTTGCAGACGAAACAATTAGCTCAAGTTCTTTACATCAAGAGGAGGAAATTATATGGAAGGTAAAACCCTACGAGTCTGAATCATGTCATAATGTCTTCTTTTTATGACTAGAAACCACCAGGAAACATTTAACATGTGCCGTAGGTTCACTGACGAGCACGATTAGGGACATGGCTACAGCCGCGCCAGCGGTTATGGTTTGGGTCCGCCATGTCTCTCCCCCATATTGGATTTAAAAAAAAAAAATTGAGCTCCCAATAAAATCCTGGGTGCGCCACTGTTCTCGATATCGTAATCGAATAAAAAAGGTATCGCGATATTCGATATTATCATGTTATCGCTTAGCTTATAAATAATAATATGCTATGATGTTATCAGAGGGTTTATTTCTTTTTAAGACAGGGTTTGATCAACATGTACCGAAACTGTCTCGGTAGTTTTTGCAAATTATTTCTCAATGGTTGTGCGAACGTAGAATTAATGTTGACTTTTGAAGCTTGGATTATTCAGGGAAATTAATTTGATCTGCTGCAACATCAGCTAAATACAGATAATAAAATCATGTCATAATTTATAATAACAGGAATAACATATTGGACATATTGACATTGGTCATTTTCGCCTTCAAACATATTAATAATAATAATACTAAATCATTTGTAAGGCACACTTAATCTGGAAGCCATTCAAAGGCGCCGACAAGAGAAATTTGATATTATGTGTGCCCCTGCCCCTACCCATAATAGGTGGATGACGTTGTTTAAACTTTGTGTTCACTTTGTTTCTTTATTTTGGAGATTTCTTATTTTCTTATTTGTGTATTTTATACATTAATAATGATTTCAGGTATAGAAACTTGTACATTTTATTCAAGACTTGACATTTTGTATTGCGTAAGAACTATACCATGTCTATCATGAGTTAGTACATTTAACATAGCACTATGTGAATAATAACCATGGGTCTCATTTGCTATAGCAGTATATTGATTCGAGGTAAAATATGACAACAGTGCAAGTATGTCATCTTGATAAGACCTTACCTCTAATGGTGACCCATCGGATCCAGTCACGTAGATCAAATCACCCTTGTTGTCACCGTACTTTATTTTATATGACTGTGTCCGAGAGCAACAATAGATATTCCCTTGTGTGATGATGCCAGTGACTGTAACTGACTCCTCCAGGTCCACACGAATCCACTGGTTCTGATCTCTGACTCCTACACACCAGGCACCTGTACAAATAGAAGGATCAGATATCTACGGATTGCTGTATATTGGTTTAGTTCGGTTCCGTGTGGTTTTGATGAATATTTGGGGTATGAAATTATTAAAACGAATATCGGAATTTTAAAATGAAGAAAAAAAACCTGATGGGAATACTCTATTCTCTCGTCACCGCACTATATATCGACCTATACACTCACGAGCCAAGGGGAAGCCTCATCACTTATTTGTATACAGATTTGAATGGGCATGGGAAACGGGAATTTCTGTTTCTTTTTGAGATTTTATGTTTGTTTTTGAACATATCGTTACAGCATCATCATAATGATATCCAGCAGATGAAATAATCAAAATTATGTCAAATTATCTTTTTAATTTATCAAACATTTCAATTGATTTGATGAACTCTGCATAGTTCATGCATATTGGGGTTTAAACATTTGAGCATCCATAGGATCCACTACATAACTTGATTAGACATAAATGTAAGAACTTTGAAATGTTGTGTGCCCCCTCCCCGATTATATGGGGATGATCAAAACAAAAATATCGTTTCAACTTTATTTCTTGTAACCAAGGTGTAAGATTGAAGGTACACAACTGACAAAGATCTTCTTGGAAACAAAATATAAGTTTTATAGTTCTGGTTTATTCAGTATAAATCACACTACTATACTACCGTCAAAACGACAGTCATTACATCATTGCACGATTGACCTGAAATATAACGAAAGACTCCAAGTTAAAATAATGATGTGGCAAGTGGCCCATATTCAAAATATTGCAGTCTGTTACAAATATCTACAATCTACAATGCATGAAAATCTTCATTATTCCCGAGTTCAACTCTTTATAAAACTTGCTCAAATTATTCACTTATTATTTTATACACCTTGCTTAGATTATTCACTTCGGAAAGAATGTCGAACCCAACCGCCACTTGTGCACAATGCCTAAACATTGTGTTTTGGGCAGACGACAAAAATGCCAGTATCTCACTGGATTTGCATGGAGTGCTCACCATGTCCGAAATTTCATTTCCATTCCTCACTTGACTATACACTTCACTCTCCTTATTAAGTGTATCCTCGATCATCTTTTAAAGGAAAATCTGTGATATTTTGTCATATTTGGACAGAAAAGTGGCAGTTATATTTTACATTATTTCCTTCTCTCCTTGCTCATCAGATTATTCAATTCTTATTTATTACCGAATTCATTAACGTATGGGTAAAATTTAAAGGGCTGCTCACAAGAACAGGCACTTTTCCGATATTGCTCAATAGATAAATGGTTAGGATACATTCTGTTATATCATTATTTATGTGTCTCTAAAAAGTATCTGGCTCTAAATACATGCTGTGAAAATGCAAAATTGGTCAATCTCTAGTCAGGATTTTATACAATTTAGAGTGTCGACCTTGGTCTTTCGTGAATAAACAATAAATACACATTAAAATTCAGTTGCGAGGACTTACCAGTAGTTCCTTACAGCTCATGCCTCATGATGAGATGCCCAAACTCTGAAGATGAGGGACAAGAACAACTTTTTTCTGGCGATACAAAATGCTCGCAAATTTGATGTGTTGGATGCAACAGTGGAAGTTGGAAATGACCACCACATGCTTGCTATCTCAACATGTAAACTACTGGAATGCGCAAAATCTATCGCAGCTTACATAACTTACATTGTGATAAAAAAGGCTTTTAAATTGAATGCTTTGTGCAAATTTGACTACATATACCACATGGCATGTAGCGCATGGTTAACTTCAAACTAAAGAGGGCGCTGTATGGACATGTTATACCAAAATCTCAAGTATGGGTGCAATTTACAAAGAATTACATAATTTATATCTACAAGTGCCTGGCTGCATACCCTGAAGTCTGGCTGGTTACAATCACCCGAGTATTAAAGAAATTGCAAAATAATGGATATTGGCCTTACGTTTCGAAAATAGCAGGTTCTTTCTCAAAGGCAAAATGGGACGGAATACAAACAACATACATAAACGCAAGAGTGAACAGAAGTTAGTCACATGTAAAATGAACACAAAAGAAAAAGGTACAAAAAGCAGAGTCAGGTTGTGGTCCTAAGATCGGACAAAAGAGGGATTAAAGGAGTTCTTGGCTGAAAGAACAAAGCAAAAGATGAGTGAAAATGAAAGGGTCAGACAGAGAGAGTATAAAAAACAGACAAATAGACTAACAAGCAAACAAATGTAAAGACATGGATATAGATTGTTGAGAAAGAAAAATAGAAAATTAGTCATTCCCTTCCTGTATGTTGAGACCATGGGGGCCGGGTGAATGGTGTGGATACACCTGCACCACATCATTTCTCTGCTGAGATGGACCGACTTCCTGCAGTTATCAAGTGAATATAAAGGTGGGCCAGCACTTCAATCTACCTAATGATTTCATTTCTGACATGATTTTGAAGGGTATTGAGTGCTTGGTAACCGTAGGGAATTGGTCCGTCTCATCAGTAAAAAGATGTGGATCACGCGTATCAACACCACACCCATGGTCTCAACATATAGGACGAGAATGACTAATGATGATTCATTTTCTTCTCCACAGAATTTTTTACATTTATTTTTACATTCTTTTACTTTTGTTTTGATGGTATAGTCTATCTGTCTGCTTTGTTTACTCCCGTCTGTCTCTGCTTTTCGCTAATCTATCTTTTCTTCCAGCCAAAAATCTATTCATGTGTAATCCATCTTTTGTCTGGTCCAAGGACCACTACCTAACTCTGATTTTTGAATCTTTTTCTTTTGTGTGCATTTCACACCTGAAGTTCTCGGAAAGGATTTTAATGTTTTCCTTTCGTTGCAATCGCCTAAAGGATGGTAACTTTTATTTCTCAATATCAATATCAAAGTCATATTCCGAACTGGAATTGGAATCAGTGAAGAATGATTTGTTGTACTTCGTTGACAAACGGACTCAATAACGAGCTTAGCATTTATGAGACATGTAGAGACCAGCTTTAGCTCAAGAGAATTAACAGTCTTTCTGTATCACCTACCTCTGCCAATTTAACCATGTAAACAAAATTATTGAGATCTGGTTTACCAACAATCAGATATTTATCTGGAAGATAACTATCTTGGATCTTATTCCAACCCCTGGCATGGTTACGCATATAAAAATGATCTCCGATGTTAGGATTTGCTTTTCGATCATAAATCTGCTATTCTCCTTATTCTTATTTAGCTGCTGTTGATTTTTAGACCTTGCAAGTTGATAGGCTTTTTGCAATCTTCGTTGGTGTAAGAGAAACATTTTGATGAATGTGGTATAGAATTTATATGCATAAGTCATCTCAGGAAGAAACCTAGACCAACAATACTTTGCTGAAAAGTTTCCACAAAATTGTCCTAATAAATCTTTCACATTGAGCATTCACTTGAGGGTGGTATGCTGTTGTGTGAGATTTATTTATGTTGTGTTAATACAGAGATGAAATAAATTAGACTCAAATACTCTTCTGATCTGAATGAATTTTTACAGGTACAGTATACTTTAAAACCACTCTTATAACAAAACAGATGTTATTGTTTTAGCAGTGTGATCCTTTGTTGGTATGGCAATAGTGAACTTCATCAGTAATCACAAGAACATTCTCTGTTCTGTCAGAAGTAGACTCTAAAGCGTACTGTCAATGGCTATGACATTCAAGGATTGCTTGCAACCAATTGACCAAGAGGGTTTCTGACTGCAGGTCTGGGAAGTTTAGCAACTGCACACTGCAATTCCCAATCTACTTTTTAATGTCAGCATACATACTAGGCCAATAGCAGTGGGAATGAACTAAAGAGAGAGTTCTTTCTATACCCCGATGACCAAACTAGTCATGTAAACTTAAATGTGAGGATGGTTAGGCTTTAAAGATGAAGGCAACACAATTTGAGTCAAGCTTCCCTACTTTGGATCATTGACTTTCCTATGAAGTACACCATTCACCAAAGAGAAACGTTTAATTTGAAAACCTTCATCACTTCGAAATCATGGCTTTGTCTTTGACTCTACAATGACAATGAGCAATCATATCACTACTGTTTGCAGATCAGCCAATCATTATATCTGCAACATCAGCTGAATCCGAAAGTACATACATGTAGATGCTGACACCTGTCATGCTTCTATTAGAGCCCTCGTTACTTTCAAGATTAGATTATTGTAATTCAGTTCTCAATAGACTGAAACAATCTGATATTCATAGATTACAGAAACTCCAAAACAATTAAAGCTTCAATATAAAACTCTCTTATCTAAAGCAGTTACACACTTCACCATTCATCATAAAAGCTTCACTGCAGCTTTAAATAATGTATAAAACAATATAAACATGTATAATGTTAAATCCAATCTATTCCCTACTTATATCTAATACAATTGATCTCATGCCAAAGATCGAGGGGTGGTTTAGAGTCTCGTGGTACATTTAATATTCTATGCACTTTTCAGAAAGCAAGTGACAAAGCATTTTTCAATTGCTGGCCCAAGAAATCTGACAATCTGCCAGTTCGCTTCAATCCGATTCTCTATTTCCTCTTTTAGAGCACAGTTGAATCAGTGTCAAATCTACCTATGCAGAGTTGGTTGAGTGAATATGAACCATCTACTGATAAGTCACAACTAGGGATGGGGTCGAGTTTGATAATTTTGGCATTTCACTGGCCGGGCATAGCTTCCTGGTTAGGTCTGACATTAGGTCTGACATTAGGTCTGACGATAGGTCTGACATTAGGTCTGACGTGGGTCTGACATATGAGGCCTACTCTCCAAATGCTGTAATCTCAGTCCCAGACTGCATGGGGCTCAATCGCTAACATAAATGTATGGGTGACAGGTGAGCATAATCAAATCCAACTGCACCGTTAAGGACGAGACTACAAATCACGAGCTTGGTGACAAGCAGTAGACATACCAATCATTTGTGGTAATGAAACAGCTTTAGCCCTACATGAGAAGAATAAACTTTTAGGTAAAGTCCCATCATCCTATTATATCGACCACTGATGTCATCACAAAAGAACAAGCCGAATATTGCTTGTGTAGCATAAATGTCAACGCGACAAACTGAAAAATCTACAGAATCAACACCCAGGCCAAAAGTTTTAAAAATGTATGGCAAGACAAAATCATCACTTTTTAAACTGCAGAAAGTACAAGACACCTGGGAGGCATCGGCGATGGTGCAACGTCATTCCAGCCTTCCACTTGCCATGACGGCGAGGGTGAGCCACGCATGTCCTGGGAGGAGCATATCTCTAATGAAGATAAAACCAAAAGAATTTCTACAGACGCTGCATTGTTAACAAACTATTTAATTACTCCCTGAGCTTATACAAACTTCCATTGTTCTCATCATGGGAGGGTAAAAATAAATTTTACCTCCATGGTCTCATATGGACCTTGTGTAAACCGGGATTAAATGACACTTTCAAGTTTGTTCGCAATGAAAAAGGGGCTGGCATTCCAACCAGGACTGTATTTTCCTCCTTGAAAAAAAACAAATCATATTGTGAATGGCTTACCTTAAGCATCCTACTAATAGCAACACTGTTTCCCATGCTGGGGTTTTGCCAACAGAGGTAAAAGATTACAGAGTCCACTTGAAAAAAGAGCGGACAAATTCAAACTCATGAACACACACCAGCACATTGTGAAAATGCTCATCTGATGATGCAAACAATACAACGGCGAGAGATTAAGAAAAATATGATGGCATTTAGCTCACCTGAGTGCAACAGCACCAAAGAATACAAATTACCTCCGGTCACATATCCAAAACGAATTCATTGACACACTGGAGAAATGTTAGATCACAGATTATAAGTGGTAAATGTGCATTACTGTAATTGTCTCTGGATTCTACAATGATATGTCTACATAATGACCAATTTTCCTTTTGCTTGCACTGTGTGGACGAGCAATTCCGGTATCCAGGAAATGATTCTAAAGACACTATTTAACACTCAAAGAAAGAAATACTTACACATTTAGACTTGATATCAACTTCTGATAATTAGATCTCATCTCAGTCATATGATGGTGCTAATATGCGAGGTGTGTTTCTGGGTTACAGACTAGGTTAAAAGTGAATAAGAATGCCTTATATGTACATTGTTGAGCACAAAACCTAAACTTTAGTTCTTGCAGATGTCTTGTGGTAACTGTACCCGAAGCAGTCACTTTTTTCAGTACGATTCATAGTGTACATTTTTCTTACTCAAGTCAACCTCAGTTGATTTACTTAGAAAGTGCTCAGAAAAGATAAACATGGAAGACAAAATTACAACGCCTTTTCTGAAACTAGATAGTATTGTAGACACGATTGTGTAAACACTCAAACATTGTACACTGTGCTGCTGTTAGCCTTAGAAGATATTGTGAAAACAAAAACATTAGAAATAAAAGCTGAAGCCGGAGGTTTTACTGGAATTCTTCAGCAAATTTGAATTTGTTATCATGACTGACATTTGGTTCAAAGTTCTTTGAAATGAATACTATTTGGGTATTTGCAGCAAACTTCTTTGCATCTTGTATTGTAAGTACTCTGATAGATCAGCAATTGAAAATTTGAAGCAACAGATCAAGCAAAAGTCTTTGATGATATTTTGGAAGGAAGTAGTGCCACAGCCACAATCGAAGTGGTGTCTACTGAATTCAAGACAGACACGTACTTGGTGAGGATGGCTCATGATGAGCCAATAACAAATCACCTGTTGATAAGTTTACTGTATTCTTCAAGATACACGATACACTAGTCGGACAGTCGCGCTTTAGTGATTTCCAGACTATGGTAGTCTAACATAAGTGTCTTATGAATGGATATTTATATGATGCTGAGGGTTTTAGTTGCTTGCATCTATGTTACATGTACCGGATGACGTGACGTTGACCTTGCCAAAACAGGTAGAACCAGTTTGTAAAGCATACGCCAGAATTTGCAGATGATCCTCCAAAACACCATTACAGAAAATGTTTGCATAATGATGATTAAGAAATGGAACATTCATGGCGGCTTTCCAAACTTGACCTTTTACAGAATACTGGGTACCATTGCGGAATCTTCAGCCGACTATAAGCAACAAACCTACCTCAGATCACAATGATGACGGAAGAAAGGCTTTCCTCGTTAGTCATACTAACATAGAGACGAGATTTCTGAACAAGTTAACTTTGATTCAGTGATTGACACTTTAGTCAAATTTCGATTGCGCCGTATGGAACTTGATTATCATCTTTAACAAAACACAACATCTCATTAGGGGTCATTAAATATAGAGATAAAATGAGATACATGCATGTACCTACATGTACTAGTGTTTGTTGTAAACGGTTTATTGATATACATGTACTTTAACACATTGTTGTCACTTTTGTGCAACAGGCGTAATCTTTAAACTTATCTGTCACTGCCCTTGAACCTAGTAATTCAATTTCCATGAACTATCTTCTCCATCTTTTTCTCATTGTCTCAAAGAGACGACTAGCATATACAGTGCACGTTCACTACCGTCTTGGATTTGGGATAAAACAGCACCAAGCCCAGACAGGCTTCCGTCTATTGTACATCAAGAGTGAATGGTCTAGAAAAATCTAAAAGCTAAAACAGGGTAGTGGAAGAAGTTTGATTTCAAGGACTCCAAAGACTTCCTGACACTCATGTGACCATCTATAACGAAAAGAACTTAGGGTCATGTTGACAAACTCCTACTAAAGGCATCTTCAGTTGAAATACCTTTCTCTGATAAAATGTCATGTGCCATCATTATCAAACTTGTGGACACAATATAAGTGTCCATTATTATTATTATAAAACATGACCATGATCTCTGTGAATCTCTTTGTGAAATAAATGGCATTTCGAGGACATGAGCTTCAATCCATGTCATGCTTTCTAGAATAGATACATATGTCATCTAAATACACAAACAACAGCTGATAGGTCATATCACCAGCACACTGTTGCATTAAACGTTGGAATGTGGCTGAGGGCTCCCAGAGACCAAAGAGCATTTGTACGCATACATGTAATCCATGGGAGGTAGTGATAAAAATGTTTTCTCCCGATCTTCTTCTCCTTTTTATTGGTGATACCCTCACCACGTACGTTCAGTCCCATTGGGCATAATCAGTAGTCTGTATAGCCGAGGCGAATTCGACTTTCCCATTGCAAAATCACGGTGCGCACATAGCAACAGAGACGCCTTCTATAGGCCATCAAACTTTTGGGCTTCGGTGTGGCGCCAAAATTTAAATCAAGAATTTATAAAGTTACGATCGGTCCTCTTTGGTATGTACCCAATTTACTAAATGTGGTAATTTTCAGCCAGTAAATTCCAGTAAAGAGATTTTTGAAGCTAAGTGGTTGCTAAGGGGTCGTACCAAACGCTAATTTTTGAATGGGGTGGTGTTTTTAGTCATTATAACTATTTTGTGGAGTTTTGATAGCTGTAATACTTGAAAAGAAAGATCATATTGTCTATTTTACAAATAAGCGACTGGTTTCCTGTGGTATTTTTGTTGTTTTAGCTCTGAATGATTTCAGACAAATGATCCGTGGAAAGTTTAAAAAAAAAAAATATAAAAGTACCGCAATATTTATTGTTTTGTAAAAAATGAAAGATAGTATCGTCACCCAGTAAAGGTGTGTAACTTTTATAATTTTATATTATTTTTCGAAAATAAACGATAAACTAATAGTGAAAAGAGCACTGTCATTACCAATTCAACCTCTCCCAAACTATTTCATATAGTTCCTGTACAGTTATAACGAGTTTCGTCAGGGCATCGGTTACGTGACCTGAGGTCAACCGATCTCATTAGTATGCTAAGAGTCATTTAAATTCGCACATGCGCAGAAGGAAATGAACGCATCGAACGTACGTGTCACCAAATCAAGTGATGTAAACAACTTAGCACCAACTGCAGCATCCAGAAATGAAATGAAAGGCGTCTTTTTTGTGTTTTCAAATTAAGACGATAATCTACGCATATTCTAAAGCAACCATCCTTTTTCTTGGCAAGTGCAATGGTTTGTTGACTTGACCAGGCTGTCGTGGTGTGCTTTTACTAAAATACCATATTTTATAGTATTTATATCGCCAAATTGAGTCAATAAAAGTTTAGTGTTGACTTTCCCTCTGTGACACCTCTTATCCTTCCTCGTTTCTACATATAAAAAACACCCACTTTACCACGTCTACTGCCATGTCTACTAATGTTTCTTTGCGCAATTACTTGTTTTTTTCCTCCACACCCTTCTGTGCAGACTTATTGCAGTAATTTTTATGATATCATTTGTATGGTATTGTTTTAAACTGGTACCTTCCACAGGAGCCAAAGTGAGCACTCAAAACTTATTTTAATAACTTTGTTGCTTCTCAATTCTGCTATTCTTTTGACACAGTATATTCTTTATGGATATGTAAGACGTCTAAAACAGATGTGTCTTTTCTTCGAAATTTTTCGCTATCATGCATTTTTGAAAAATTGGTATGTAAAGGGAACCTCACCTCTCAAATAGTCATTCCAAAGTTCTCACTCTCTCTACCTCATTTTTTTTGGTCAAGCATGTGAACTCTCAGTGAGTGTGTGCATGTGTCTTTGCCAGAGAAAAATCCCCTAACTTGACTTTACAAAATACTACTTTCCCCAAATACAAAAGACCTACATTGTGCAAATTAAACATGTTATGACAAAGATAAAACTTTTGAAGCTTTGCATGGTGGGGAGATAAAGTAAGACTGGTGCGGTGACACCATGTGAAATTCTCCAATTGATAGTAGTAGTGGTTCTGAAAGACTGGAGGTATAACTCGACGTTTCGATCAGTGTGTCTGAAGTCTTCCTCAGGAGAATGCCAGGTCGAAATGCTGCTGCTTAAGTAGGTTGCTGGAGGATTATGCGATGACAGGATGCTGGAGAAGTTAATTCGTTGAGACTACGTCCTAGGGTTGGGGAAGAGGTGCTCACATGAACCGAATCAGTTGTTGACAAGCACAGGGGAAGGGTGGTTAACAGGAGATCCTCTAGTCTGGGGAGTGGGTGGACTTTGGATATAGAATCCTTCAGTCTGAGGTGGGTTGTGGACTTTGGATATGAAGATCCCTCAGTCTGGGGTGGGTTGTGGACTTTGGATGAAGATCCCTCAGTCTGGGGTGGGTTGTGGACTTTGGATATAAGTCCCTCAGTCTGGAGTGGGTTGTGGACTTTGGATATGAAAGTCCTCAGTCTGGGGTGGGTTGTGGACTTTGGATATAGAAGATCCCTCAGTCTGGGGTGGGATTTGGACTTTGGATATGAAAGATCCCTCAGTCTGGGGTGGGTTGTGGACTTTGGATAGAAGATCCCTCAGTCTGGGGTGGGTTGGACTTTGGATATGAAGATCCACTCGAGTCTGGGGTGGGTTGTGGACTTTGGATATAGAAAATCCTCAGTCTGGGGTGGGTTGTGGACTTTGGATAAGTCCTTCGTCTGGGGTGGAGTTGTGGACTTTGGATATAGAAAGATCCTTCAGTCTGGGGTGGGTTGTGGACTTTGGATATAGAAAGATCCCTCAGAGGTCTGGGAGGTGGGTTATGGACTTTGGATATGAAAGATCCCTCAGTCTAGGGTGGGTTGGACTTTGGATATGAAGATCCCTCTGGGGTGGGTTGTGGACTTTGGATATAAGTCCCTCAGTCTGAGGGTGGTTTATGGCTTGGATAGAAGATCCCTCAGTCTGGGGTGGGTTGTGGACTTTGGATATGAAGATCCCTCAGTCTACTGGAATTGGGTTGTGGACTTTGGATAGAAGATCCCTCAGTCTGGGGTGGGTTGTGGACTTTGGATATGAAGATCCTCAGTCTGGGGTGGGTTGTGGACTTTGGATATGAAGATCCCCTTCAATCCGTAGTAGTGATCGCCAAATATCGCTGATGTGACAGGACAAGATAATGTATATCTGAAGAGTTTTACCTATGCTACTGCAGCTACGTATGTACATTGTAATAAAAACAATTCTCAAAAATGTTCCATGCAAATTTTGTATAAAACGCCCATACAACAAATCTTCTTGTGCAAGTTATGAAAAGAAAATATAAATCACTTCAATCTTGATTAAATCTTAAGGGTATATTATTTACTAACTCTTAACAGTGGCAAAGAAAAATGCATCTTTGAATATATATCCTCAGTGCAAGGTACAAAATTGGGGTTTGGCCTGCATCGCAGCGAGCAGTTTCTGGGCCAACCAATAACCAATGACAACATGTATTTTGTTTGTTTAATTTGGTATATTAACTGTAAACTCCACCTTGAATTTTGGCAGAAGTTCTACAGATTCAAAAGGCATGACGACGAATAGTGCTATTACATACAGGCTATGTACATATTTACATGTACATACATGTATAGATCGATACATATTCATATGTGCATGTGCGCATGGAGTTAGGACAACTATAAGCGGGAGCGAAATTATACATTCAAAACCATTCCAAGGCACCTTGGTCCAGGCTCTAGGTGCAGAAAGGAATATGGCTCTCAGTCACCATGATCAATCCAAACTCTTGATATATATGTTGTTTAACCTGCTCGTACTGATTTGGTGATTCTGCGGAATATATTTGGCTGGTTCAGAATCCTGTACAATGATGCATTGCTCTGCAGTATTTGTGTACTCCTGAGGACAATCAGGCATGAAGTGATCAAGCGTGAGTTGTAACCTCTAGTTCTTTTCAGAATAGTACTACTCATTGAAATTTCACATAGTCACCGCAAATAGTCTTACTTATACTCTTCACCATACAAAGCTACAAGTCTTACCTAAATAGGACCCCTTGATGAGGCTATTATAATTTACCCCAACTCAAAAAATTATAATAATAATTATTGTTTACCTTATAACGTTTCTTAGTACAACCCTGTTTCTCAAGATGTATTTGTTTTAAAGCCTTTTCGACCCTACTTGAAAAGAGGAATGACCCCTGGTCCATAAAGGGTGCAATGGTCTGGGTGATGTGGTCAACATTCCTCAGTGCTATACCAAACATAGATCTAACTGCTGTCCATTCTATCCCTCTCCTTTTCAGGTAGGAAAAAGTTATTTTATTCATGGAAGGTTTAGTAACACAGTAGAAAATGTGTATAGATTATTTGGTATGATTTTTAGTTACTTTGATTTAGGGAATATTTTTATTTGTTAATTTATACTTGAAAAAGTTGGGATAACTATTTTATTCCTCTTTATGAAACAATAGTGACACTGGTCCAAAACCAATATATTCTGGATCAGAGTGAATTTTATTCTTTAAATTTCCCACTTTAACTCGAGGGGATATTGCAAATAAGT
Source organism: Zoroaster sp. YZ-2022 (assembly GCA_029582265.1). Classification (NCBI taxonomy): domain Eukaryota; kingdom Metazoa; phylum Echinodermata; class Asteroidea; order Forcipulatida; family Zoroasteridae; genus Zoroaster; species Zoroaster sp. YZ-2022. The sequence continues at coordinate 55,287,915 of CM055819.1, read as the reverse complement.
AACTAAAGTTCCTGAGAGTTCAGACTTTAAAGGTTATATTTCTTAACTTAATGTATTTTTGAAGAGAAAAAGTTGACTGTAGATTTAATTTCTCATGTGTGCCATTTTCACATGTATTATAGTCATAGGGTGGGCAGTGGCTGGACTTTGCTTTATGCTCTATGCTTTATGCTGGTCCGGAATAGAAGTAAAACTCTTCCCTCCACTAGCCTGGGTGTTCTCCGTGGGCAAGTGATAGTGCACCCTAGCCTCCCTACCTGGGTAACGGTGCTTATCTGTTGGGTTCCTGTTTGATCAACTCTCGTGACGGTTCCGGCGATTACAGGTGAAGTGGGGAACTCGTTGGCTTAGGTCAGCAGTCTACCTAGGAGATGGAAGAAACTCTGATTACGCAAACTCGGGCAGGTGAGGCTCGTTGGTCTTCCCAGTTTTGCTATCTACCCCAAAACCAGGCAGCAGTGGTTTTCGGTATCCTTTGTAGCAGACGAGCTTCCTACATTGGTCAATGGCAGGATTGGATTTAGCCTTAGTGGTGGGGACATTTTCCTCTTCTTAGGTACTGAGGCAGTTCCGTGCTCTCCAGCTGTCCGGGCCTTGGCTCTCCGTTGGTTGAGACCACTGGGTTGAAGGTTACCAGGCACTTCTGCGCAAGGGTAATAATAATAATAATAATAATAATAATAATAGATTTTTAGCGCGCACATATCCACCCTGCTGGCGCTCAAGGCGCGAAACAAAGAAAACATTAATACAAACAATATACAATAATGCATGGAAAACAAATTATGTACCGAGATACATGCCTACAATGCAATTACAAATATACATCATCTTTGAAGAGTTGTGACATAAGATGAGTTTTAAGCATCGACTTGAATCTGGTTATACTATGACAAGATTTGAGTTTAGTTGGAAAGATGATTCCAGAGTCTCGGGCTGCGACGAAACGACTATCACCCAGTCGTTTTGGTATGCTTCGCGAGGCTGACATGTTGCTGGAGCGAGATTGCGTGATGGTGTAGACTTTAAGTACTTCAGAAATATAAATGGAGCAAGTTATTCAAGATTTGTTGAACAATTAAAAGTTTAAAACATGCCGCACTATAAACCCCAGGCGTAGGCAGTCGGGGTTAGACCCCCGGAAGTTTTGAGTTTTGAGTTGTGCAAGTCACTTTTTGTTGTGCAGAAGTCCAGTTTTTGGTCCAGTTAGATCAACAAGTTGTCCTATTCTCTCTGAGTGATGGGAGCACTCTTATCACCGAGAACTTGGAAATTCTTGACCGCTGGCGTGAACACTGGGTTCTTCTTAACAGGTCACCTGATACACAGGAGGATCTTCTTGATCTGATACCACAGTGTCCGATTCAACGGGATCTTACCAGTCCACCTACAATTGCAGAAGTAAAAAGCAATAAACCGGTCTTCAAATGCGGAAAGCTTCCAGGTTTGGATAGTCTCCTGCAGAGATATGCAAGCGTGGTGGAGCCACTCCTCAATCTATCCTTCATGGTCTGTTCCTCCGCTGTTGGGAGACGGAACGGAAAACCAAACACCTTCAAAGATGCCCTTATGGTTACCATTTACAAACGGAAAGAAATCGCTTTGATTGCAGCAACTATCGAGTATCTCTGTCTATTGCGGGGAAGATTTTTGGGAAGCTCATTCTGGCGACGACTACAGTGGTTGAGACAATTTGCCGTAAAGTTAAATGTGGTTTCAGAGCCGGACGTAGCACCATTGACATGGCTTCACTGGTAACTTCGAAAAGGCTATAAAAACATGCCTCTCTATGCCTTCGTGACTTCTCCAAGGCATTCAATTCAATGATCAGCCTATGCTGTGGCGAGTTCTGGGAAAAGGTACGGCTGTCAGAAGAGCTTATCACCCTAATAAGTCAGCTCCACGATGGCATGAATGGCCAGAGTCTCTGTCGCTGGGTCTTCGTCCAACGCCTTTCCCAAATTTGGGATCATGGTGTAAGCAGGATGTGTGCTAAGCACCTACGCATATGCAATCTTCTTGCTTGTGGTAGGCAAGTAACCTCCTTGGATGCATTGGTGGGAATTTTGTGAAGACACGCTCCGACGGTAGCTTCATTTAATCAGAGCATTTAAACTCACCAAAACTCACCTCATCCGCCTGCAAGAAATTTCTTTTGCTGATGACGCTGCTCTGTGGCTCATTCTGAAGGTGAACTTCTACAGAGCCTTGTCCTTGAAGTTTCCCTGAAACAGCCTCTGTAACTAGGTCTCACCATCAATGAAAAAGAAAACCCGAGGTCCTCTTTCAACCGCCACATTGCTCAGCATATGTCCAACCTCCATCAAAATTAAATGATCAGCCTATATAGTCATAGGACACCACTGCCTGATGCTCTTAGAGATAAAGCCTCCTGTGTGGACATTCCTTTGATCTTCAATTGTGGTTTAATTGTTCTAGGCCCTGGGACCTTATCAGTGTGTTGGGTATTAGGGTTGGCCTTTGTTTATGTCATTTTAACTACTAGAAACTATCCCTTAGTTTTTTAGTATTAGAGGCAAATTAACCAAGCTAGGAAGTCTTCTTTGGTTTTCAGGACAAGATTTTATCTTCTAGAATTTTGTTTAGAATATTTTAATGGGCAGAGCTGGGCTGGACTTAGAATTGATTTGTTTGATGTTATGTTTAAATATAGATTAGGTATTGAGCTGAAAGTGCCCACAGTTAGGGCCCGGTGTGTCAGTATCCGGGTACCCGACCGAAACTGCCATTACCTGGTTCCATTCCCCCGGTTCCAATTGCCCGTAAACGACTTTTACAAATTCGGACTTAACAACGAGCAAGGCGAACACGAAATCTGTGACTCTTTTGGGAACAATGTATTGTTTACTTTACAGACAATTATTTTTAAATTCAAAGAATTACGCTCAATAAAGCCTTTGTAGTATTTTACATTTGCCATACATTTTTCTCCAATTTGTTTTGTATCGTTGTTAAAACCGAAAAGGGCCCACAGCAGCTGCTTAAAAGAACAAAAACACAGGACGGAATTTTTTCCCTTTTTTTTTGAAATAATGGTTAGTGGGAAAAGTAGGGATAAAGTTTGGGAGTAATTTATAGTTTGTTTTAAAAATACCTGACGTAAACGGTTTGTTCGTGTGTTGTTTACAGGGAAAAAAACCCCGGGGGAAAGAGGTGCCACATAAAGGCCTTCCCGGGCAGCAGGCTGCGGTTTCGGGTAATGTTTTAAAGGCGCAGACCAGAGCCGTGGTACATGGCAGAAAAGATCAAAATGCTGAAACAACCTTTCCCTCTCGCGCAGAAACGACGATGTCCAGGGATTTCATAAGCGGCATAAGACACACCTGTGATTTTCCCAGGCGCCGCCTGGGGTAATGTCTGAGGCTGGGAACCATGGCACTGAAGCGAACACTTACGACAAACAAACAAGAGAGACGGCCTGAGAGTTATAATTTTATAATGTAAGATTATCTTAGTACGGGCCAAATTTTGGGGTCCAAGATCACGTCCCCAAAAATTACAATCCAAAGCCAACATGATGACGTATGGGATATCCTCACGAAGGCAGGGCGCGGTAAAGCAAGCATACATGGAATTGTTTTCTCCCACTGTTCCGCCCTACATCGCCTTTGACCAATGACATAATTCAAATACATGTTTTGTAATGTGAAATAACCAACCAGAGCAGCTCTGGGATCACGTGCACCCCAGTGACAATAGTGCACAGTGACATGGTCTTTTCTAGTCTCCTGACTGAAATACGTGTCATGTCTGAGGTAGGCTGCTGCTCGGGTTATCAAAGACTTTGGTAGCGATTGCCTTATTTTGAAATAACTTCTTATAAAATAAAATACAGGGTACTTCTATTTCTGAAGAGGCTTTTTACTTTAATAAAAACGATACAGTAAAGAAAAGATCGATTTGGTGTATGGTATAATCTTGCATTTTGTTAATACTTACAGTACATGTTTTTGTGGCATGTTTTCAACAAAATGGAAATGGGTATCCGGGTATCCAAAGTTTCCTGATTTTGGGTATCCAGTTCTGTACATCTGAAAACGTACACCACTACCCATGTTTACTGGACTTGATAATAAACTGGCCTAGCTTTTGAGTCAAAAGGGAGCTTTTAATTATTTGTTTACAGTTACTAGTGTTTAGTTTATATAGAGAAAGGGCAAGGAATTACTATCTCATGATTTAGGCTTATGGGTTTGTCAAGTATTACTTTATAAAATCTGAGTTTCTAGTTCTGGCAATTCATGAATTTAGGGCGAATTGGCCAGCTGTGGATAATAGTTCCTCATAGATTTTCATCTTTTCGTACTATAATATTTACTTCTTTTTACTGGATGAGTTATTGCTCTTGCAGCGAAGCGCAGCGAAACAGCTGCTTGTTTCTTTGTTAAAGCTTTTTTTCTTTTTTTAATTTTTCAGCGCTTTCCGTACCGGAAGTGTATTGCACATAACATGTTTCCATTCTGAACGCCTATCGGTAGTGTTCCACAAACGCGACTGCAATGAAACTTATGGGACCAAAGGCAATAGTGCAACAAGGTATATTGCAATGACGTCATAATTACGTCATCAGAAATCAGTTACACTAAATCAAAGATTAATAATGAAAAACATTAAACAACTAGAGCTCAATTGTGGCTCATGTGAACAACACCCAGCTGTTTCAAGCTTATTTTTTCATATTAATCCTCCACTTGGAGCTGTGAGGACTTTGAAATAAGTATAAGTGACATCATTGAATGGATTGTGATACAAATAATAGCTACAAGATGACACAAAGATTGTTACTTTAATGTCATATAGTTCATGAGATATGATTGTTTTAACAGAAAACTTCAAACTAATGTAATTCAAAACCGATGACGTGTACCATTTACATGTACCGCTTACTTCAAGACAGTGCATGTTTTGTTTGTATCCCCAAATGTCACCTGCCCAACACCGACAAATATATACAACTGATGTAACGTTTGTTGCATACATAGCAGGTTAACTAAAATGGGTCATCCAGGTTTATTACTTCAATGTTACAGATCACAAAATACAATACCTTTCTAGAGTAATTTTTTATATTTGTACAGTTGGGATTATGGAGACTGTCAGTTTTAGGTCGAAAGAGCAAAAGTTGGGGCATGAGAGTGCACGCCTATATGAGGGTTAAGCAATATGTTTTGCATGATGCGAGTAGTTCTCAGTGTGACAGATAGAACCAATGTGCCCTCTGACGTCAGCACCTAAATCCAAAACATTATGTTTCGCCTCTGCGGTATACGTAATGCATCCCATGTTTTTTGAATAAATTTGCCTGGGGAGTGAAGTCGCAGGTCATGTTTGCATTGCTATATTTGAACTTTGGTTCTGATTCGGTACAAACGTCACAATAAGGTCATATTTGCAATGAATTTGGGTCAAGTGGGTACTACCTTACAATATGGCTCAAAGAATTATAATTATATTTAGCCAGGTTCAAAAGTTATAATTTTTTTTTAATAGTTTTTCAACACACCCTAACTCTAGTAACTTGACACCTGATGACGTGATGATGATAAATTTGTTTTGATATTTCAAGTTGATTCATAAGCCATAGTTGAAGGACAATACTATTGGGGTAATGGGACATTAAAAGTGTACATGGAAAATAATGCCTTTTAAACCTGTCAGAGGGTTGGTCTTATATGATGACGTCATCAAACCTATCATCCAAAAGAGTACACCCTACGATGATTAATATACAGAAATCATAGTATTATTTTTATCATTACTGTAGAGTTTTAAACTTGAACTTCCCGGGTTTTCGGGACCGGAAGCAAGGTCAAACAACAGCATTCAAAGGAAAATACGGAGTGATAATGCCTGATAATATGCCACATAGGTGAAATTGATATTTGGTGAATTCAGAGTTATTAATTTTTTTTAATGTTTTTCATTATTAATCTTTGATTTAGTGTAACTTTGACACCTGATGATGTCATTATGACGTAATTTATTTTGGTATTTAAGTTGATCTATAAGCCACAATATGACATATCACTTGTGTGGTAATGCGACACTAAGTAAGTGTACAAGTGAAAAGTCAATGTCTTTTAAACCTGTCGCTTTAGAGGGCGCCTTGCCCAATGATGACGCTACCAAACCTACTATCCAAAAAAGAGTACTCTACTGATGATTATATATACAGAAATCATAGCATTATTTTTTATCATATTTGGCTTGTAGAGCCTTTAATTTGAACTTCCTGGCTCAACTGGTGTTACACAAAATGGGCCATCTGTGCACGAAATACGGAGTAACGTGACCTACAATATGCTATAGATGAAATTTATAGCATATGTGGTTCAGGAGTTAAATTTTTTAATGTTTTCATTATTAATCTTTGATTTAGTGTAATTTGACACCTGATGACGTAAATTATGACGTCAGTAACATGCACACCATTGCAACCATTGCTTTTGGTCCTTAAGTTTCATTGGTAATCGCATTTATGGAACACCGCAAAAAGGCGTTCAAATGAAACATGTTACTGTAAATACCTGGTACGAAAGCCGAACAGTAAGAAAAAAACTAGAGCCCACTGTATTCGTGAACGAACACCCAGCTGCTCTGCTTATTTTTATCATATTAACTTCCCACTTTGAGCCGTGAGGACTTTTTGAAATGTTAAGGACATCATTGAAATGGATTTTCAGACACAACAATGAAGCTACAAGATGGACAGCAGATTGTTGTTAACGCTGCAGGAATCTGACATGATTGTTTTAAATAAAAATCTCAAACACGGGGTTAATGGCTTGCTGCAATTTGTTTGGGTTGACCTCTTTATCATATTATTTTGATTGGGACTCATGTATTTAGGTCCACCACAAAATTTTGCAAAGATTCAAACACTATAAAAAATATTTTCCACAAAGTCAGGATTTTTATGATTTGATACTCTGTATGTTGTTTCGCGGTATATTGCTCATCTGGTTTAAAAACTATTCTCCAGTCAAAATGTCCAACGACCAGACAGTTTGTTTACCTGCAACATTAAGAATGGGGAAACCCTGCAGTGTGTATCCCATGGTCTGCACAATCGTCTGAACAGAAAATTTTGGGGAGGGGGTCGGGAACTTGGCGTGGTTAACCAGTGACGCTATCATGTGATTTAGGGTTCATTGTAAAATACACAAACTGTACGCTCAGCACTTTCGGAGTAAAATGTAAGTACATAAATGATGCCTTTGTAAACCTTTTGGGCTTTCAACAAAGAAAGGGGGGCTGGCTTGCTGAAGCAGCCCATTTTATCAAATTGTCATTATTTTCATACTAAATGAACAGAACAAAACAAAAATAATGTTTTGAGAAAGATTTTGGAAATTTCAACTCTTGGTTTGGACCTGACAAAACCTGAGCCAGCCGTGTGTAATTGTTTTCTCTGCAGTAATACGGTATCTTTTTAGAGTTTCTAACAAATTTATATATTTGAACTTGGCTCTGACTGGCTAAATGCCGCAATAAGGCTGCATTTTGCACGAATTGTCAAGTGGGTAACGACCTACAATATGGTCGCAAAGATCATAACATAGCTATTGTGGCTCAACAGTTATAATTTCTTAGTCAGTTTTCACACACCTTTAACTTAGTGTAACTTGATACCTGATGACGTCATAATGATGCAATTTGCCTTGTATTTGTTGATCTTATAAGTCATACATGACAGTATCATCGGTAAATTGGACATTGGCGGCGTACAAGGGAAAGCTAATGTCTTTTTAAAACCCCTGGGTCGCAAGAGGGCGCTCTGTATATGATGACGTTATCAAACCTAATACATCCCAAAAAGAGTGCACCCACTGATGATTACATACACAGAAATCATAGCACTATTTTTATCACACACAGAGTTTTAAACTTTGAACTTCCTGGGTTTGGGGACCGGAAGCTAAGGTCAAAGTTGGGGGGGCCAATCTGTGCACGAAATACGGAGTGGCTTAATGACCTACAATATGCCACATAGATGAAATTGATATATATGTGTCAGGAGTTAAATTTTTAATGTTTTCATTAAATCTTTTGATTTAGTGTAACTTGACACCTGATGACGTAATTATGACGTCATTTGGTAACATGTACACCATTGCACTATTGGGCTCGTTTTAGTCCCCTTAAGTTTCATTGCAACCGTACTTATGTGGAACATCGCAAAAGGCATCTAGAATAAATACGTGTTATTGCAATGCACCTCCGGGTACGGAAAGTGCTGAAAAATTAAAAAAAACAAAAACTAGAGTTTGTTAATTGTATTCGTAACGAATACCCAGTCAGTTTCTGGCTTATTTTTATCATAGTTTAACTTCCCACTTCTTGAGCTGTGTGAGGACTTTTGAAATGTTATGACATCATTGAATGGATTGTGATACAAAGTTAATGATACAGATGACACAAAGATTGCTAGTTATAAGTATCAGTTGTGGTGTCAAATAAATGTCAAATTTTGAAGCATGTACTATCATTTACATGCACTGCTTTACTTGTGACAGTATGTTTGTTTGGTATCCCTATAATGTCACCCATTCAACACCGGATGCAAATAATATACAACTGATGAATTGTTTGAAGCGTATGTCATATAAATGCAGGTTAAATTTAAAATGTCCAGCAAGGGTTTTATTACTTCAATGTTGCGACTTCCACAAAATACCATACTTTCTAGAGTACCTTCTTTTATTATTTAAAGAAGTTTGGGATTATGGGACGTCAGTTTTAGCCGAGAAAAAGCCTTTGAAGGCATGAGGAGTGCACTCGCCTACATGAGGGGTTTACACATGTTTTGTAATTGGCAGTGAGTAGTTCTCAGTGACAGAGTAGATAATGTGCCCTCTGATATCAGTTAATTTGGAAACTAAAATACAAGGGTTTCTGCCTATGTATACGTGCAAGTACCATGTCTTTTGAACAAGCATTTTGGTTTGGTGGTGAAGTCGCAGGTCAGTGTTGCACATATATTTGAACTCTTGGTTTCGACCGGAAGCAAACGTCATAATAAGGTCAGTATTTTGTACTTTGAATTGTCATGGGTAAATGACCCCACATGGCCTTGTGACCCAGCACTAGCTATTGTGGTTCAAAAGTTAGCAATCTAAATAGTTTTTCAAATATTAACTTAAATTTAGTGTAAACCTTACACCTGACGACGTCATAACACGAATTTATTTTGATATTTAAGCTGATTCATAAGCTGCCACAGATAATCGGTGGTAATGCGGACATTGCGCGTGCTGCTGAAACAACCCTTGAACCTGTCGCAAGAGGGCGTCGCAAGGCGATGACGTCATCAAACCTACTATCCAAAAGAGTGTAAACCCTAACAGATGATTGGCATACACAAATCATAGCATTATTTTTTATCATATTACTGTAGAGCTCTTTAAACTTAACCTGGTTCTGACCGGGAAGCAAGGTCAAATGGGCCGCATTCTGCGTACGAAATACGGAGGGTTAATGACCTACACATGCCACACATAGATGAAATTGATAGTATATGGTTCAGGAGCATTTAAATTTTTAAATGTTTTTTCATTATTTAAGATTGATTTATGTAACTTGACAATTGATGATGCCATTATGATGTAATTTGTTTTGATATTTAAGTTCATTCAAGAAGCTGCTACATGACATATCATTCGTTTTGGGTAGTGACATTGGCAAGTGTACAAGGGAAAATAACGTCTTATTAAACTCATTGCTAGAGGGCGCTCTTGCACATGATGACGTCATCAAACCTACTTGATCCAAAAAGAGTACGCTCTACTGATGATTATATACATGAATCATAGTACTATTTTTATCATATTGGTGGGAGCTCTTGAAAATTTGAACTTCCCGGGTTTAATTCGGGCCAATAATGCGGGGTCACATCTGTGTACGAAAACATGGAGTGGTAACGATCTCACAATATGCCACATAGATGAAATTGATAGCATATGTGGTTCATGTTGTTAATTTTTTAATGTTTTCTATTATTAATCTTTGACGAAAATCTATTAAAAACCCGATGACGTAATTATGACGTCACTAGCAACATGCACAATTATTGCATCATTGCCTTTGATCCCCTGGTTCATTGCAACCGTACTTTGGCGGAACACTGCAAACAAGGGGCCCCAGAATGAAACATGTAGTATTGCAAAGTACCTTATATGGAAAGCTGAAAAGACAAAAAGAAAAAACTTTAATAAACAGAGTTGTTTCACAGCTTCGGTTGGGTGAAATAAAGCCAAAAAAAAGGAAACTAGAGTTCAATCTGTATTCGTGAACGAATACCCATTGCCTCTTTCGCCATTTTTTTATCACAGCTAACTTCCCACTTTGAGCGGCTCTAATAACGTTGCTGTATCGGCGCCTCCCCCAATAACCGTAAATGTACACCGTCCATGATGTTGTCACCCTGTAGTAAATGAACACCATACGTACATGGTGACTTATATATACCCGAATTTCATAAATCACGGACAATAATCTATAGTAAAGATGCAATTATTGTTCTCGTTATTTCCTTTCATTTAATCACTATAGTAGTACACCCTTTTGTTTTCTAAGCTGCCGTAACTGGCCACAAAACCCCAATCTGGCAGGGGTTAAGTTGAAGAATTTGAAACATTACGACAAACCCGGCTGGCATCGTTTGTTCCACATAGGAGCCGACCGTCGACCGGTCGACGAATGACATTTAAACAATTTTGTTTTACATTTATCAACATGCGCTCTACGATGAAGGGTTTGCCAAACTTAAGAGGTATACATCTGCAATTGGAGATATCTAATTTTAAATTGGGGGTTATGGCAAGCTGCAATTTGATGAAAATACAATGGTCGACCGCAAAATTAGAAATAAAGTTAAGTGATTTATATTGTTACTTATTACTTAGTGGTCGATCGTCAAACAAAATGTAATGGTAACAGTTACAACGGGAGGTAAACATATGGCACGATAAACGTAAGAATTGAAGATTTAATAATTCACTATCTTATCAACCATATCTATTCAGCGTATCGTGTATTACTTTATCGCAGTGGTCCCCTAGGGGTTTAATCGTGTTGTACACCGCCCAACCCTATAAAACTTATGTATTATAACCATACGCCACTTTTGTTTTACACACCACTAAGATATAAATATACTGGAAAAATATGCATGGACAAAGTATACTTTCACAATTACGAAGGAGGATGTAGTTAAAGCAGTTTTTAGGAGAGAATTGGCATTAGTTAGGATTTGATAGAGGTGGCATGCATTGTAGAGTCAGCTGTATGGCCTATTAAAAATGGACGTTCGAAGCATGACTGCATCATTAGCTCATCCGCTAACCCACGAGGGTCACCGGCCGGCCGTGGGAAGTATTGCTGTTTGGGCTTGGGCCCTATTAATGATCCGTTGGTTTTGTCAGTTGGACTTCTGGGTCCTAGTGTGTCTGATACTAGTACCCCCAAGTGCCCAGCTCAATGTCAGTGATGATTGTGCGTTTAGCTGTCTATTCCTACCTCTATGGTCTGTGTGTACAAGTTGGATCTACAATCACCAACATTGGAAGTCAGTGTTAACATTGAAAAAATAACTTCACAAAAGTCAAAGTAGAAAGTTGCTTCAAATGTATGTACTATATTTCATCTTCCCAAAGTATGTGCACTTTAATAAAAAGGCAATTCCCCGTATGCAAACAGGACTTACTTCTGATGATGTACATACTGGTAAAAATCAAAAGTGTAACTGAGTTATGATATTTTAAATATAAAATTGTGTGGGACTGACATCCTTTATTGTGTGTGTGGCTCATGGCGTTTTGTAATAAAATATTGTTTTGAGACCTACCTGTGTCTATTTAATCATTGATTTTGAGTACAAGTATCTTTAAACAATGTTTGAAGTGTTGGGGAGGTAATCCCGCCCCATGGTGGAAGTCACTGTTATAAGATATGTGGACGTAAGGTCGGGAAGATCCGATGTGTATGATGTCCATATACATACAAATGTTTCACATTAATGTAGCGTCGATTTTACTTCTCTTCCGCGATTTTTGTTTCCGGAACTAAGGTAACGCCGGGAAGATGTGTTTTGCAGGATGCAGCAACAAACCACCAAAGATGGTGTTAGCCTTCATCTGTTCCTAAGTGACCCAAAAATCGCTGTATTTGGATTGGCTAAAGTTCGACTGACAAGAGTAAAGTGGCTATGTCCATTGGGCCTACTAGTTTTTGCAAAAGGGATCATTTTGAGTCGAGTTTTGGAGCCGAATTTCTCTTTTTCCTGACATGACTTCACGAACAGCTTCTCTGTGCAGGTAAGTGTAAAAGTGGGGGCATTTTACAATGGTAAAACAATACCTCAAAAAAAAAATAAAAAACACAAAACAAATATTTTATTGATCTTCACTGATATAAAAGAATAAAACGATCATGCATATTTAACTGGTTTGATTTATATGCATGTCAGTCCCCTTTAAATCTAATCCAACAAGAAAGATATTACAAGTCGTTGAACATAGCTCTGATTTATTGCGCCAGGTAACGAATGGTATCGGTGCGGGCTCAGCGAAAAAGAAATAAAACGAGAGGTGCTTGAGGAATTACATGGATACAAAAACTGGTTGTAATCAATACAATGACGATCACCATTAGAACCTGATCTTCAACTGTAAGAGGCGCTATTTCACGCAAAACCCGGAGCCAGCCGGTGTAATCACTTTCTCTGCTGCACACGGTGTATCTGCAGAGCTGTAGAACAACATTGCTATATTTGAACTCTGCTCTGACCGGAAGCAAACGTCAAGCAATAAGGCCTGCATTTGCACGAATTGTCATGGATAATCGTCCTGCCAATATGGCCTGCAAAGATCATAATTACAGGCTATTGTGGTTCAAAAGTTAAAATTTTTAATAGTTTTCAATATTAATCTTTTAACTTAGTGTAACTTTACACCTGATGATGCTACAATGACGTAACTTCCACCTGATATTTAAGCTGATGCATATGCTACACACATTACATATAATTTGCGGTAATGTGACATTGGCAAGTGCGCTTGGTGCTGAACGTCTTTTAAACCCGTCGCCAGAGGGGCGCCTCGTATATGATGACGCTAACAAACCTACTATCCAAAAAGAGTAATACACCCTACTGATGATTACATACAGAAATCATAGCATTATTTTATCATACCTGTAGAGTTTTAAACTTGAATCCTGATTTGGACCGAAGCTAAGGTCAAATGGGCCGCATTCCAGCACGAAATACGGAGTGGATAACGACCTACAATATGCCATATAGGTGAAATTGATAAGGCATATGTGGTCTAGGAGTTATTAATTTTTAATACTTTTCATTATTAATCTTGACGAAAGTAACTTGACACCTGATGGACGTAATTATGGGACGTCATTGCTGTACGCATACTATTGCACTCATTGCCTTTGGTCCCTTAAGTTTCACTGGCAATCGTATTTATGGAACACTGCCGTAAAGAGGGTGTTCAGAATGTGAAACATATGTTATTGTAATGTACTCTGGTATGCAAAAGCGCTGAAAAATTAAAAAAAAAAAACTTTTATCATTCAGAGCTGTTTCACAGTGCGTTCTGCTGCGAAACAGCTAAAAACTTTTGCATTAAAACTAGAGCTGTTTCGCTGCGTTTCAATAAGAAACAGCCACTTAATAACCCCTGAACCACATATGCTATCAATTCCCCATCTATGTGTATATTGTGGTAGTCGCGCCCACCTGCATTTCAAAGTGCACAGATATGACTCATTTTGACTCCTTAGTTCGGGTCCAAACCGAAGTTCAAGCTTAAAGAGCCCCTACAGCCATTAAGGGATAAAAAAATAATGCTATGGATTTCTGTGTATGTGTGGACCACCAGTAGGGTGTACCTGTTTGGATAGTAGGTGTGATGACGTCACTGGCATGCAAGAGCGCCCTTAGAGACAGGTTTAAAAAGACGTTATTTACATGCACACTCTACAATGTCACATTAATGTCAAATGATATGTCATATTGTGACAGTTTTGCGAATCAAACTTAAATATCAAAATAAATTATGTTATTATGACATCACTAGAAAAGTCAAGTTACAATTAAGTTGTAAGACACATTGAAAACTATTTAAAAATTTATAACTTTTGAACCACAATAGCTATAATTATGATCTTTGAGCCACATTGTAGGCCACATCTACTTGATAATTCGTGCAAATATGACCTTATTGTGATGTTTGCTTCCTGGTCGAAACTAAAGTTCAAAGAGAAAAGTAATATTATAGAAAGTTTTAAAGATACTCGTACTGCAGAGAGAAAACAATCATATTACGGTTGTCTCCTGACTTTATATGAAATAGCGCCTCTTCTGGTTGATCGTCATTGTATTGGTTACAACACCTTTGTGTCATGCAATTGGCACCTGCCACCCTTTTAATAGTGTTTGTTCTTTCCTTTAAAACCCTTTCGAATACCCATTTAATTGCTAAGTTTCAATAAATCAAGGAGTCAGGTTCAACGACTTTGTAACATTCTCCTCTGTTGGTTTAGATTTAAATTTTATATTTAAAAACATTTCATGTAACTCAGGTTACACTTTTCATGGATTTTTACAAATGCATACATCATCAGAAGTAAGTCCTGGTTTTGCATGGAATTGCCTTTGTTAAGAAGTGCACATATGGGAAGATGAAATTTAATTTCATACATTTGAAGCAACTTTCTACTTTGACTGTGTGAAGTTATTTCTTTTCAGAGAAGTATTGACCCTCCCCAGCCTAATGCTGAGTGACTGCGCAGTCCCAACTTATACTGCACAGACCATAGAGGGAGGAACAGACAGCCCAAACATACACGCAATCCTCTACAACATACTGAGTTGGGGTGGGGTACGGTTGACCTGTCAGAATTGCCACCTAGACTGAAGTCCAACCATTGACTGAAGCCATCGGATCGTACAGGGCCGAAGCTCCAACAACAAATGCTTCCCACTGCTGGCCGGGTGACCTCCTGTGGGTGAGCGGATGAGCTTGTAATAATTCAGTTTCGTAGTTAGGAATGTCCTGTTTTTATAAGGCTCTGACACAATGACCTCCCAATGCATGCCTTCCTTTATTGTCCTAACAGTCTTACATAAGTCCTACACAGTCTTCCATCACTCCTCTCAAAGAAAAGACCTTCACGTGAAACATCTGGTCATTATAGTGGATGTTGTAAATATTCAAACATTCTTGAGTGTACGATACGAGTGCTTTACGGTGATTGATGTCACCAGGGTTACGCGAAACAAATGGGTAAGGTTGACGGTTTACCATTTTGAGCAGTAAGAAAGATTAAAAGATTATCAGACCTTTATTGAGACGGTTTACTAACAAACCAAAAGTATGTTTTAATGGGGTTGGGGTAAAAGTGATAAGTGGTAAACTGTTACAAAAGGGACCAGCTTAGTTCAGACAATATCAAGCTTATGTTAACTCCCAACGTTTAGCCTTTAATTTGACAATTGTGAATTATTAAGTTATATATATTAACTTTAGTAATAAAAGTGGCTCTGTTCAGCTTGAAGGAAAACCTACTTTTTCATGGCTTTATTGAGGAATCCGTAATGAAAAATAGGGTGAAAGAGTTAAGATTAAAGTCACCATATACGTAAGGAAAATTCTTATTTGCAGGAGTGCGTAAGCATCATGGCTGGTGTGTACATTTACAAAGTTATTGGGGAGGCGCTGATACAGCAAAAGTGGAAGTTAATGTGATAAAAATATGAACAGTTTCGTATTCGTTCACGAATACAATTGAGCTCTAGTTATTTTTATTTTAGTTCTCTAATTCTTCCTACGAACTCAGACTAGTTGGAGTTCTTTGCACTCTGCATCCGAGTATAGATTTGATTGGCAAGAGGTCAGTCCTGGTTACAGTAATTAGTTTGTGGTTTCTTTCTTAAGGAGTAACTTTTGCTTATTTTGATTCTCTTGAGTTACAAATTACTTTGAATCTATTTCACAAGAGTTAAAGTTTGTTAATGCCACCAATTTCAAAGGAAATTATGAAATCTGTTTGCTTTTGATTGTTTGTTTTATTAATAGCAAGTGCAAAACCAACATCGATCCGAATCACCAGTCTGGCTCTATCCCTCCTTTTCAGTTGTAAATCTAAGGGTAATTTATCCACCCATCCCTATTACATTTGTGGGGAGTACCCCAAATCACAATCACAATTCAAAGATATCTGCCTGTTCAACAAATCTATTCCTTTGCTCTAGCCCTCATTCAACCCTGAAAACCCCTTCAAGTCTACTGGTACAGTACACTAGGTGTAGATGTCAAAGTACTCATATTCTACCTGAGAAATCTGAATACACAACAGTAATCTTGAATCTTAACTTTAGTAAGAAGAAATTCTCATGGTTTCCAAAGAAACTTTCTATGGTTTTTGGACGCAAAATGAACCCAGATGTAACATATTATTAACTCCTGATTTGTGTGAAGCTGTCACCAGCTGCTACAAGCGTAGATGTTTCAGCCATAACAGTGATGGTAAACCTAGAGGAATAAAGACGTTTTAAGCTGGAGGACAATTTCAGCAAATGTCAATGGTCTCCCCGCTGTATATATCGCAACCATGTTTTGAAATGACAAAACAGGACTTCAAAAATATTGATGAAGACAAACAACCTTGTTTTGGTTTTATTCATCCATCTGACAAAATGGTCATTGCAAAATATTCATGCCAAGCAAGCTCTGGGAATCCTTGCCTCTTATGTTCTTCTGGTTCTTTGTCAACTCAATCTTTTATAACCAAAATCCCCATTTGCGGAATATTCAACCATTCACACTCAACAATATTGCTCTTAATGTAGCCAAGTCATAAGGGAATTTCTATACCATTGGCAGAAGTAATCCCCAAACTGAGAGCTGCAGAATTTTAAAGTTGAGGCATAAAAGGCTTAAACAAGGAAAGGAAACACTCTTCCGTGTGAGGGGTGGATATCACGAACCAGCTATCAAGATACATGTCTCCTCTTTACCACAAATTACAACACACTTTGTTGATTACATACTAACAAAATTATATGTTTTTAAATCAGAACCTACTGAGTCCACACCATGCCTCTGAACCCATTGGCCTTTGAATTCAACGGAAGGGTCTATTTGTGATTAAGACTTTCGGCATCTCCCTCAGTTGCTGGATTAGTTCTTGAGCTTTGAGTTGTCGTCGCGTGGGGTTAACACCTTTCTTCTAGTATGACCTCCCTTGAGCAGAATTTTTCTAATTTAAACCTTTGGTTTCACTGCTACCACCCTGGTTTTAATTAGACTCTGCCTTTGACTTTCTTCGTTCTTCCAATGGCTATCAGGAAATATTAAGAGGTTAACAAATTCAGTCCCTGGGACCAATTTGGTAAACTCTTCAATCTGTTTTTTGTTTGCTGCTGAAATCACGTCCACCAATGCTTGAGTCTCTGGATTTCCACATTAGCTCTAGCTACACTAATAGATGCTGCTTGTTCTAGGGAAGAACCATCAGAAGGCCATTGGCTAATCAAACAAAG